>PVHT020000173.1:3561436-3704977 GCA_004024745.2 Catagonus wagneri | reverse complement strand
TGTGCTGAAGGAGGATCTGGGTAGCATGTTACAGCATTCGATACATTCCTTCCATGAAAGATGGGGACATTTTTGCATTTAAGTATCTTCTAATCTCTACTTTCCCATTTTTGGAGTACACTACAGAAGTTTTGTCTTGCTCTTTTACAGAGAAATTTTTAGTTCCTGTGTGGCTTTTGTTTCAAGAATTGCACCTTTTATGTACTTTTCCACAACCATTTTTCATATTATTTTAGTACTAATTCTGTGTTTAAATGGATTACATATTCATACCTGGTCTTTTACACAGTGGCTTGATAATAAATTTACGTATGAATGTGTGTATATACTTAAGAGAACAGGAGTTTTATTCATTGGAGAATGCCTTTCAGATCCCTTAAATTAATACCATATTTTTGTGAAACAAAGCTTTTCCCTCACAACTCAGCAGATACTATTACATTGATTCCTGGCATAAAATGCTGTTAAGATCTCTGAGGCCAAGAAAGTCGTGAAAATTTTCACATGATCAATTTTTCTAAATCCACTATTTTACTATTTAGATGATAAATCCTTTTTTTTTAAGATACCATTATTATTTTTCTTTTCTTTTTGACCACCCCATAGTATATGGAGTTTCCAGGCCAAGAATCAGATCCTAGCTGCAATTGCAGCTTACCCCACGGCTGAGGAAATGCTGGATCCTTTAACCCAGTTAAGCATTTGTACAAAAAATAGAAATTCTCCTTTTTCCCTTTCCTTCCTCTCCCCCATTTTACCAGTTTAATGTATATCAGATATGTCCACTTTGCCTGTTTACTGTATATCTCTTCCTATTCACTTTTTAATTTATAAGATATGGTTATAAGCATGCATATTATACTGCATCTTTTGTTTCATTCAATAATCTATCTTAGGCACCCTTTATTTCCAATATACATTTTTTAACATAGAGAAGTTTCATATTTTAATTTAAATTATGTTTAACTTAATCTCTGTTTATTACTTTAGGAGTTCTACTTAAGCATTTCTACATGTGTGATTGGAACCTAAAATGTATTTAGATATTGCAGCAGTACAAGGGCATTTAATTTACTAAGAGCAAAGAATTATTTTTTCATTTTCCTAAAATATCACTAAAATAAGAATTCAAGAGAAAATTGAAAAGAACATAGTGTTTGAAAGTCTGCTTCTGTGCTAATGTGATTATCTGAGTATCTCGAACTACCCCAAATTTCTACGGCTTCAAACTGTGACAGTTTCCCTGTGTAGTATCATTTTGTAAAACTAAATCTTTTACACCAGGGATAATCTGTCTTTCAGTGCCTGACTTAAAATGGTGTCTGCACAAATTCAGACCCAGCAGAAGTCAGTCAAGCTAACTTCATTCTTAAGAACTTGCTTCTTTCCATCCATTGAACTCTAAATTTTAGCAAAATGCTTCTTGCTTTAGCTACTGCTTTCCCCATACATTTAACATTCATTTATTTCTCTGCCCCCAGAGTTTTTATTTTATTTTTATTTTTATCATTGCTTATAAGTCCGTTTATTATATGGTGAATGTGACTTACCTTTTTAAATTCAGAACCAATTTTAGTCTTTTTTTTTTTTTGTATTGTATTTTCATTTGAAGCATGCCTTATTCTCCGTGAGCCTCTATCTTCACAACACATATTTGTGGCCCTCCTTGTGATCTCTTTGTTTTTGCCTCCAAAGCCTACTCTTTTTACTGATCACTTGCACATGTAAAGGTAGTTTTCAGAGAGTTTGTCCACGTGGGAGTCTACATTTGGGTGCATTGCCCAAAGAGCAGTGATTTCCTCCCCATTCAGCAGCAGTCTGGTCTCATCCTGATCACCTAAAGCTTAAGATTTTATTTCTCTTTTACGTATGTTACTTTTTCCTTTTCCTAGGCCCTCATACCCTACTAACCTTTCAAGTTCTTAATATATTCAGGTATTAACTGGCTTTCAAAATTTGGGAAAAACTGCTACTAAAAGCACTACTTTCATGTCCCCAGTTAGTATGATTTCCCTCTTCTCCTTCCTACCCCCAGCTCCCCCTACCCCATCCCACCCCAACCCCAGCCCCATGCTGCATCCACCCAGTGTAACCGCTAGAGGCCTGGGAACTACATAGGCCAGGATCTTTACCAGGAGGTTCTAGTTTAGGTTCCACTAATCAGAAGCACCTGACTGAGTCTTGAAAAGGCATCAATCAGAAGCAGTTTCACTGTTCTTCCGGCAGCAGTAGTACAGGTTTCAGTGGAGATGTTGTAGCAGCCTCTGAGCATTTTCCTGTGAACCATCCACCTCAGTTTGCACGGTACAATCATCCCAGCAGTTTGCAACAACGCATCACGTGAGAACTTGCAGCAACACACATTCTTGGACCTCCTTCAGACCTAAATGTAGAAGTTCTTGAGGTAGGTGTTTTACTGAATCCTCTGGTTGATTCTACAAACCAGAGCTGAGAACTACTGAAGCTCATTTTAACACAACACATCATGGGAGAGTTTTCAAACTGGGTTTGGTTAATAGAATTACCAGGGGTAATTCTGAAAACTACAGATTCCTGAGTCCCACAACATATTTCCCTGGAAAATAAGACTATCCAGGAAAAAGCTCTTGAATCTGTATTTGCACAAGTATCCCAGGTGATTCTGATTTTGTGGGAAGCTGGTCAAGTGTTGCTCTGTGATCTCCCAGTTTCTTTTCTTTTCTTCTTTATTTTTTATTTTATTTTTTTGTCATTTTGCCTTTTCTAGGGCTGCACTCACGGCATATGGAGGTTCCCAGGCTAGGGGTCTAACAGGAGCTGTAGCCGCCGGCCTTCGCCACAGCCACAGCAACGCGGGATCCGAGCCGCGTCTGCAACCTTCACCACAGCTCACAGCAACGCCAGATCCTTAACCCACTGAATGAGGCCAGGGATCAAACCCGCAACCTCATGGTTCCTAGTCAGATTCGTTTCTGCTGAGCCACAAAGGGAACTCCAAGTTTCTTGTTTAAATATTCCTTTTTGGTTGTAGTTGCAAAGGAAGGGAAAAATGGTTATATTTTAATGAAAAAGCAGTGACTTGTTTGGGAAAGTATTCACACTCAGCATAACATCCCTATTTAAAACTTTTGCTTCGTAAATTTTTCTTTCTCAGATGACTAACCCAGGATGACTTAATCACAACCACTGTTGAAATTGCAAACATCCAGCGTCCATTTAGACTTAACTGAATTGAATCTCTGAGTGTGGGGCGTATTCAACAAACACACCAGTACCCCCAAATTTTGAGAGCCACCCAGCAATTTTCCTCTAGTTTACATTAGACCACACTAGAGTGTCTCACCAGATATGTGATCTGTACTACAAGCAAATATGGTAAAAGGATACCTACGAAGAGTCGTGGTATTAGCTATAGGCTTCATTTTCTTCTTGGTTAGATGAAACTGTGGAAATAGGTTTTATGTTTTATCTAATCCTTCTTCCTATCCTAAAGTCCTTTGATTAAATTGTGTATTTATCAACCTATACACAAAGCCACTTGCAAGAACCATGAATAATGTTGTATGGTTTTCCTTGGGCTTTCTACTTGACCACATCATTTATTGCATTGGCTATAGGAAAATAGCTCAGCTTTATCACCCTTGTTGGTACATAACAAAGGGGAAAGAGGCAGAGAGGAGTGCTCTAAATATTTCATTCATACTTTCATCCATTTCTTACAAATTTTTTATTTTTTCTAAAAATATTCACAATGATGATTACATTCTTGAGTAATCTTACAAGATGACTGATGTAGGTTTTCATCAAATGAAAATATTAAATTCTAAGTGAAATATTAAATTCTTAAAATACTGAAATGTCAATAATATACAAAAACATTCAACTTAGCTCAATATCTAATTTTAAATATTCTTTATTGTAAAAATACAGTCTGTATTAACAATTAACATGATTACATGTTTTAGGCTTTTTATTGTTTTGAGTTAAAATTTGTCTTCTTAGCCTACGAATAAGTAATGATAAATAATCAATACCCTTGAAGAGAAACAAAAACTATGTAGAGAAGCATTAGCACCATGTCTTGCACTGGTATTTAGTAAATGTTTCTTGAATGATGATTAGTTACTCCACAAATTATTTCTGACACAAAGGATGATTTTTAAAAATGCCTTTGCATGGCTGGAATAACGAACAGTATATTCTTCTATGGGCTTACAGATGCCTCAGGTCTTCTTGTCTATAATCTTAATGTATCGTATAATAATTTCCCATTGCCCTGAAATGCTGAAATTGCTCTGGATAAATTAAGAGTTCTTAAGGTCATGGAAATGACAACTGTGACATTGCAGAAATCACATTATTTCTTCTGTAATTTTGATGCATGCCAGGACCATAATAAGGGTGTATCTTATTGAATATTTAGGTAAAGAAAGAAATCCAGTAACTACCCAAAATTAATTAAAAGCTCTCCTGTTGTTTAGTGACTTAATCTAGAATGATAAATAAATACAACGTGCTAATTTGTTGGCTTTTCCAGTCAGTTTTTAAGGTGCTCCCAAAACTAATTTCACAATTATCTTACTTCTGAAATACTCCAGTCTGTGTTCTGAGTTAATGACAAGGAAAGGGCAGAGCCATGGCTAGTGGTCATGGTCCAATAAGCCAAACCTATTTGCCTTCAAGGCTCAGTTCGAGTCCATCTGTTTAGTCAGACTTTTTCCTAATTGGAGAGAAGTCAGCCAGTTCCTTAATTTCAAAATTTTAATTTTTTAATTTTATTTTCACGGTTTTGCCTTTATATTCATAGTTTTGATGATGTTTGATACTGGTATATTTTTATTAATGAAAGTCTATAATTATCATGTTTTTGGCCTTTAAGTATATTTCATTTTGTTATTGCTAAAAATAATACCATTATGATAAAATATATAGTTTGTACAAAACATGCTGAACATTTTAAAACACGTTTTTATATATTATTCAATATGAAAATTCTTTGCTATCTATTAGAGTTTATTCACTGGCTAGCATATGTTCATGTGCTAAGCACAAAGAAAAATATTAAGATTTTTGAAATTGTAGGATTCATCCTTTTTTAAAGAAAAATTATATCAAAAATTAAATTTCTGGAGTTCCCGTCATGGCTCAGTGGTTAATGAATCCAACTAGGAACCACTGGGTTGAGGGTTCAATCCCTAGTCTTGCTCAGTGGGTTAAGGATCCGGCGTTGCTGTGAGCTGTGGTGTAGGTTGCAGACGCGGCTCGGATCGGATCCCGCGTTGCTGTGGCTGTGGCGAAGGCCGGCGGCTACAGCTCCTGTTAGACTCCTAGCCTGGGAACCTCCATATAACGCGGGTGCAGCCCCAGATAAGGCAAAAAGACAAAAAAAAAAAAAAGGCAGGAAAATCAGCATAAAAAGTATTTTGAGGAATTTCTTCAAAAGTCTGTATTTACTTCTCACATTTATAATAAAATAAAAGCCTACTATAGTTTCTTAATCTTTGTTTCCATTTTGGTGTTTTGGCAGTATACAAGTCGTAAAACTAAAAAGATTCCACATATCTAAATTAATAAAAGAATAAGAAAAGTTAGTTCCTCAAGAAAAAAAAAATTCTTTCTTAAGATTCTCATTTCTAAAATGATTGCCTTAGACTGGTGGTTCTCTAAGTCTGGTTTCTGCACTAGCATCACCTTATGTACTTGTTATAAATACAGATTCTCAAGTCCCACCTGGGTTTACTGAATCAGAAACTCTCAGAGTGGGGCCCATCATAGTTTTGACAGGCTCTCTATGGAATTCTGATGCCTGGTAAGGCTTGCAAAAGACCACCTTAGAGTCTGGAACGTGAGTTAAGAAAGCTGAAATAGATGAGTCTGAATTTCTGGGTTGACGCTGGTTTTTGTTGAATCTCAGTCCTCCTACTTGGGGGTATTTTCAAGACCCCACCTCAAATCAGTTAACTCTGAATCCCAAATCAGTTAACTCTGAATCTCTGCCTTCACATCAGCAGTGTAAAAAGTTCTTTGGTGGTTCTGATGAGCAGCTGGATGGAGAGATACTGTTGTAGGTCATGGGCACTTGTATAGGTCAGTTGTCTGCTGCGTTTTCAGCACAGAGTAACCTGCGGTTGTTCCCGTTGCCCTTTTCTGTTGGCACTGCTTCCCCACTTTTCCCTGTTGCCCCGTGGCTGAGGTACACAGAGCCAAAGGGGATGTGGATCAGCTTCCAGAATAGCTTGGGGATGTGTTACTCCCATTTTAGAACAATTTTACAATCAATTTAAAAGTTAGCCCAGTTTCTTTTGATTATTAAACAGATTCCACTACTGATTTCATTGCTCTTAGACTTATCTTTTCTCAATCCATTATCCACATGGTAATCAGTGTTACCTTTCTGAAACAAAGATTTGATCACGTCCAAACTCTTAATAATGGCTTGCAGGGCTGTCCACAATCTTCTGCTTTGTCTATCCAATACACCCTCCCCCAGTTCCTTCCGTGCCGTAGCCATACTAATGTTTAGTATGTTAACTTGAACCCTCAATCCTCCTATCAGCAGAACACATGTTATTCTACTTGCAACACTTCTTCCTGACAGATGGTCACCTCACCATCACTCTTTCATCCAAGTCTTTGATAATTCCTTCCCAAAAAATTTAACTGATCTTCCAAGCCTGAGATAATACTATTTGAGTAATCTTGAAATCTCCATTATGACACTTTCTTAGAACTTGCTTACTTATCTGAATTCCCAGTGGGCCGGACAATTAAAGAAGGTATTCTTTATATTTTATTGCTAAATTTTTATTTCTACATCTAGCACAGAGAAATACAGGTTTTCAATGAATTTTATTAACTCAAAGCATGAATTTAAAACAACCCAAGGCAATTAATATAATCAAATAGCAAATTAAAAGTGAGCAAAACATTAACCAAAAGAAAAACCAAAAAGTAATCTAGAGTTAGGAGTGAAAGTTGTGCATTAAATGTGCCATGATAGACATGGGGCCCAATGCCTGCTCTACCAGATATGTATCCTTTTTTTTAATACCATCTTGGTGCTTTTTTAATTTTATTTAAGTATGGTTGACTTACAATGTTGTATTACCTTTTTACGTGTACAGCAAAGTGAAATCAGGATATTCTTTCCCATATAGGTTAATACAAACTATTGAATGGATTTCCTTATGCTGTAAAGCAGGTTCTTTTTAATTATCTGTTTTATACATTAGTGTGTATGATATTCCCATCTTGCCAACTCCCCTACCACCCACAGTTTCCAGTATGGTAATCATAACATTGATTTTGGGGAATTCCCTTCGTGGCTCAGCAATTAACAAACTCAACTATGATCCATGAGAATGCGGGTTCAATCCCTGACCTCTTTCAGTACTTTAAGGATCTGGCATTGCTGTGAGCTGTGGTACAGGTCGCAAATGTGGCTCTGAGCCAGCGTTTTTGTGGCTGTGGTGTAGCCAGCACCTGTAGCTCTGATTCGACCCCTAGCCTGGAAACTTATATATGCCATGGGTGTGGCCCTACACAC
Source organism: Catagonus wagneri (assembly GCA_004024745.2). Lineage (NCBI taxonomy): Eukaryota > Metazoa > Chordata > Mammalia > Artiodactyla > Tayassuidae > Catagonus > Catagonus wagneri. The sequence goes on along the minus strand of PVHT020000173.1, from coordinate 3,697,452 downwards.
CAAAAAAAAGATTGTTTTGGAATCCATGAGTTTTGTTTCCATATTAAAGTAAGTTCTTTCATACAATTTTTATTATATTCCACATATAAGTTATATCATATGATACTTGTCTTTATCTGACTTACTTCACTCAGTACGATAATCTCGAAGTCCATTCATATTGCTGCAAATGACATTATTTCATTCTTTTTATTCCTAAGTAATATTCCATTGTATGTATGTACCATCTCAATCCATTCAACTGCCAGTGGAAATTTAGGTTTCTTCCATGTCTTGACTATTGTAAATAGTGCTGCATTGAACACTGGGGTGTATCTTCTAGAATTATTCTTTTCTCTGGATATATGCCCACAAGTGGGATTACAGGATCATACAGTAGTTCTATCTTTAGTTTTTTAGCTCTTGAGGGGATAAGAGAGAGCTGTGATAAGAGGCATATGGGAGGCTCCAAAGATATTTTTAACTTCATAGAGAACAAACTGTTTGCTTTATTCTTCCTTAAACCATAGACATTTTATGTTTTGTGCACTCCCATTTACATACACACACATATATAACTTCATACTTAACTTCTTTGAAAGAATAATTTAAGAAGGGAGATGAGAACCCTGTGCCTAAGAATCTCAGGAGCTTTCTGATAGAGGAAAAACCAAAATGCCCACTCCTTCCTAGTTGTTCTCTGCAAACAGACTAGAAGAGCTTCCTCATATAAAAGCCTGCCTGTGGTTGATAACCCCCCATCCCTACCCCACCACATCATCTTCTAGCAGTTTTACCTCCAAGCCTCTCTTCCCCTGGCAAACATGGTCCGGGGAATCTAGCCTCTTGTTTGCCCATAAACTCTACCTTTGTTGACCTTTTCTATTCTTGTAACTTCTTTTCTCCTTTTCTCTTCCTTTCTTCACTTCCCATTTTTTTTTTAACTTTCATTCTCTGCTTGCCAAATTCTTAATGTTCAAAGTAATAAATAAAGGTCAAGTAAGAGAAAAAGAGAAGGAAGTATTTTTTTTGTAATTCTAAATACAGTCATTGTTTCCCTATAGGTATTTCAGATGGATGGGGCCTCCCTTATGAAGTGTGGGAGATATTATTTAAAAAATGTTTTAGTTTGCTTTCTAGCAATACTTACTAGAGTCCTTGGACCTAGAAGAAGAGGATTATAATATGCTCTTTATTTCCAAATTTGTTTGACAAAAAATGTCTGTTTTCCAAATGCCTATCTTGGGTAATACTGGGTTCACTGGAAAATCATGGGAAATACTGAGTTTGAATTATGACCAAGAATGTTCTCATACAAAAGGAGTTAAGCATACTTTCTCTACATTATATTTTGCTCATAAATACTTTAACTGGATTCTCCTACTTTCTATAATGGATTCTTTGTTGATATGGAGATTACAAATTCCTTATGGTAAATATTAGAGTTTAGTGAATACTTAATACCTTTTAAAAATTATTTCATGCTTTCTCCCCAAATATTTAATGGGTCCCTTCTCTATATTAGAAACTAAGTGCTAGGGATATAATGGTAAACAGCATAGACACAATTACTGATCTCATGGAACTTACATGTAAGGAAAAATTATTAGTGCATAAACACTCCTCTATTAAATGTACCTAATACATTTGTAAGATAAGGAACAAAATGTTTAAAGGCAACTGGAATGTGATTTATTAGTCTCGGGTATATTTTTTCCAAATTATCACAACTCTATTCAAGTATAAACATGAATTGGTTATCCTAGTATTCATTACATATTTGAGTTTCCCATAGTAAAAAAAAAAAAAAAAAAAGTGTTGCATAGGGGAGAAAAATAAATCATATGATGAAAATTTCCTCAAGAGATTTTGATTCAATTAGTCCCTGCTCAGACATCCCTCTTCTTAATAGGACTATATTGCATCACATCACCTATGACAGCAATATATTTACACATCAAGGCTTTCAGTTATTGCATTTGTGTTTTATGACCTGATGTTCTATGCAAATGTGACTGAAACTGTGAAGAAGGATTACAATGTCATTGAGACTATAAGACTTCAAGCAATTGATGAAAATAATAGTAGAAATATACTATAAACAAATGCCATAAAGAAATGAAAATCTGGCAGAATAAGAATTATTAGCAGATAAAGAACAATATTTATAAGAATAAAACAATAGATTATGCAGGAGTGAATCATTAAGACAGGTACTTGAGAAATTTGGTGTGCTCTCAAATATGCTTTTAGAAACGACTCCTTGAGATCGTTCCATAAATGCCAAATATAAAAGCAGTTGCACTCTAACACCACCACCCCCTTTTTGGAAAAATTACTATGCCAAAAAGGTCAAATTGCTCTACTCTTTGTTCAACAAATTAGAGCACAATTTAAATGTAATCTAAATGTGGTTAAACATATGTATGTTTAGAATTTTCAATTTTACCTGTCAAGAAAGCGTATAGATAACTTTATCACTGTTTATGGATCCCTCCCCATCTTAACTGTATTCACTTTAAAATCTTTTTCATTGTCAGTTATTCTCAATAATGAAGAACTACCACACTGGCATTCTCCTAATTTAAACATCTAAAAGTCACATTGACTTTTGGAGTCCTATTTTCTCAGTTCCTGATTTTGGTTTTGGAGATTCTAGTTCACTGACTTAGCCATGCGCCTGAGATTGTTAAAATATTCACTATTTCATCTTTAATAGAATAGTATTTGGTTCCAAGTACCAAGCCCTTGACACCAGAGCAATGAAAACAATAAGTCTCTGTACAGGCCGAATAGTGGCTCCCCAAAGCCTCTATTTGTGTTCAATTCCTTGGAACCAGTGGATCCATTTTACATGGTAAAAACAACTTTGCAGATGCAATTACATTAAGTATCTTGAAATGTGGGAGAGGATCCTGTGTTATCCAGGTGGGGCCCCATGTACTTACAAAGGTCCTTGTAAGAGGGAGGCAGGAGGATCATAACATGTATAGAAAATGTCAGGGTGGAAGCTGAGGTCAGAGAGAAGAGGTTGGGCTGCAGGTTTTGATGATGGAGGAGGGAATGTAGGCAGCTCTAGAAGCTGGAAAAGGCAAGGAAACTGTCCTGTAGAGCCTCCAGATGCCATGCGGTCTTATGGACCCATTTTAGACCTCTGACCTCCTGACTTATAAGAGGGTATGTGTGTACAGCTTTAAGGCACTAATTAGGTGGTAAGAGGAAATACAGTCTCATTTATACTTTTTTGGCATTCTACCTTGCTGAAAAACTCAATGAAAACTTAGCCTTTCCCTGCCTAGTTCCCTTTCAAGAGGAGTTTGGCAATGGCTTTCCCTTTCTAAACTTTTTTTTTTTTTTATGGTTCAGTTTAAAACTCTTTTCCTCTTTGAGGCCTGAAGTCCATTCTTTGGCTTTGCGTATCAGGTAGCTTTATTTACAGTGAATATAGGTCAATTCTGAAGGTGCATGGTAGGAAATTAATAATTATGCTACAACAGAGACAAAGTGGAACAGAGCTGGGCAGATGGTCACTGTATTTATAGTCCTACTGTGGTACTCATTTTGTTTAATTTTTGTTGAAATACAGTTGATTTACAATGTTGTGTTAGTTTCAGGTATACAATAAAATGATTCAGTTATACATAGAGAATACATACAGTCTCCTTTTTTTAGGTTATTTTCCATTATATTACAGAATATTGTTTCCTGTGGTACTCAGTAACTCCTTGTTTGTTAACTAGTTTATATATAGTAGTGTGTATATTTTAATCCAAAACTTCTAATTTATCCCTCCCCTGATTTCCACTCTGGCAGTCATAAGGTTGTTTCCTATGTTTGCGAGTCTGTTTCTGTTTTGTAAATAAATTCATTTGCGTATTTTTAGATTCCATGTAAAAGCAATATCCTCTGACATTTGTCTTCTTCTGTCTGACTTACTTCACTTACTATGATAATCTGTAGGTCTACCCCTGTTGCTGCAAATGTCATTATTTAACTCTTTTTATGGCTTAGTAATACTCCATTGTTTATTTATACCCCATCTTCTTTATCCATTCATCTGTCAGTGGATATTCAGGTTGTTTCCATGTCTTGGCTATTGCAAATAGTGCTTCTATAAATATTGGGGTACATGTATCTTTTAAAATTACAGTTTTGTCCAGATATATGCCCAGAAGTGGGATTGCAGGATCACGTGGTAGTTCTTTTTTAGTTTTTTAAGGCAGCTCCATATTATTCTCCATAGTGACTACACCAATTTACATTCCCATCAGCTGTGTACGAAGGTTCCTTTTGTTCCATTTCATCAGTAGCATTTATAATTTGTAGACTTTTTGACCATTCTCACTGGTGTGAGGTGAAACATCACTGTAGTTTTGAATTGCATTTCTCCAATAATTAGCATATTGAGCATCTTTTCAGGTGCCTATCGGACATTTGTACGTCTTCTTTAGGGAAATGACTGTTTAGATCTTCTGCCCATTTTTTGATTGGGTAGTTTGCTTTTTTGATGTTGAGCTATATTAGCTGTTTGTATAATTTGAAATTTAATCCCTTATTGATCACATCATTTACAAATGTTTTTTTCCTAGTCCATAGGTTGTCTTTTCGGGGTTTTTTTGGTCTTTTTAAGGCCACATATATGGCATATGGAGGTTCACAGGCTAGGGGTCGAATCAGAGCTGTAGCTGCCAGCTACAGCCACAGCAACGTGGGATATGAGCCACACCTGTGACCTACACCACAGCTAAGGGCAACGTCAGATCCTTAACCTACTGAGCAAGGCTAGGGATCAAACTGGCATCCTCATGGATACTAGTCAAGTTCATTAGCCACTGAGCCACAATGGGAACTCCGTCTTTTCATTTTATGGCTTCCTTTTCTGTGCAAAACTTTTAAGTTTAATTAGGTTAAATTTAAGTTTATTTTTGTTTTTATTTCCATTTCTCTAGGAGATGGATCCAAGAAAATATTGCTGCAAATTATGTCAGAGAATGTTTTGGCTATGTTTTCCTCTAGGAGTTTTAGAGTATCGGCTCTTACATTTAGATGTAATTTAAATGGATCTTTAATCCATTTTGAGTTTATTTTTTATATACGGTGAGAGAATGTTCTGATTTCTTTCTGTTACATGTAGCTGTCCAGGTTTCTCAGCACCATCTCTTGAAGAGCCAGTCTTTTCTCCATAATATATTGTTGCCTCCTTTATCATAGATCAATTGACCATAAGTGCATGGGTTTATTTCTGGGCTTTCTGTCCTGTTTCACTGATCTATGAGTCTGTTTCTGCACCAGTACAATATTGTTTTGGTTTGTGGTATAGTCTGAAGTAAAAGAGCCTGATTCCTTCAGCTCTGTTCTTTCTTCTCAAGACTGCTTTCCTTTTTTGATTTCTGACCTTTTATTTTTAATGATTTTTAATTTTTTCCTTTTTACTTGGTTTACAGTGTTCTGTCAATTTCTACTGTAGAGCAAAGTGACCCAGTCTCTCTCACACACACAAGCATAAACATATATATATACACATCATTTTTCTCACATTATCCTCTTTAATGTTCCATCAAAAGTGACTAGTTATAGTTCCTTGTGCTATACAGCAATGTCTCATTGCTTATCCACACCAAATGCAATAGTTTGTATCTATTAACCCCAGACTCCTAGTCCATCACACTCCCTCCCCCTTACCCTTTGCAAGCACAAGTATGTTCTCCAAGTCAATGTTTTTCTTTTATGCGGAAAGGTTCATTTGTGCCATATATTAGATTCCAGATATGTGATATCATATTGTATTTGTCTTTTTCTTTCTGACTTACTTCCCTTATTATGAGAGTTTCTAGTTCCATCCATGTTGCTGCAAATGGCATTATTTTGTTCTTTTTTATGGCTGGGTATTATTCCATTGTGTATATATACCACATCTTCTTAATCCAATCATCTGTCAATGGACATTTAGGTTGCTTCCATGTCTTGGCTATTGTGAATAGTGCTGCAATGAACATGCATGTGCATGTGTCTTTTTGAATGAAAGTTTTGTCTGGATATATGTCCAAGAGTGGGATTGCTGGGTCATATGGTAGTTCTATATATAGTTTTCTAAGGTACCTGCATACTGTTTTCCATAGTGGTTGTACCAATTTACGTTCCCACCAACACCATGGGGGATTCCCTTTTCACAACTCACCAGAATTTTTTTTTAATGGTATACTTATTTTATATAATGATTATTATTTTTCTGTTATAGCTAGTTTACAGTGTTCTGTCAATTTTCTACTGCACATCAAGTTTACCCAGTCACACATACATTTATCCATTCTTTTTTCTAACATTATCATGCTCCATCATAAGTGACTAGATACAGTTCTCAGTGCTATTCAACAGGATCTCATTGCTTATCCATTCCAAAGGCAATAGTTTGCATCTATTAACCCCAAATTCCCAATCCATCCCGCTCCCTTCCCCTCCCCCTCCTCGTTGGCAACAACATATCTGTTCTCCATGTCCCTGGTCCATGATTTTCTTTTCTGTGGAAATGTTCATTTGTGCCATATATTAGATTCCATTTATAAGTGATAGCATATGGGAATAAACCTGACCAAAGAGGTGAAAGACTTATATGCTGAGAACTATAAAACATTAATCAAGGAAATTAAAGAAGATGCAAAGAAATGGAAAGATATTCTTAGCTCCTGGGTTAGAAAAATTAATATTGTAAAAATGGCCATACTACCCAAAGCAATCTACTGATTCAATGTGATGCCTATCAAATTACCCATGACATTTTTCACAGAACTAGTATAACAAACAATCCAAAAATTTATATGGAACAGTATAACACCCAGAATTGCCAAAGCAATCCTGAGGAACAAAAACCAAGCAGAAGGCATAACTCTCCCAGACTTCAGGCAATATTTCAAAGCCATAGTAATCAAGACAGTGTGGTACTGGTACCAAAAGAGACATACAGACCAGTGGAACAGAATAGAGAACCCAGAAATAAACCCAGACACCTACAGTCAATTAATCCTCAACAAAGGTGGCAAGAATATAAAATAGGAAAAAGAGAGTCTTTTCAGCAAGTGGTGCTGGGAAAACTGGACAGCTGCTTGTACATCAGTGAATCTGGAACACACCCTCACACCATGCACAAAAACAACTCAAAATGGATTAAAGACTTAAATGTAAGACAAGATACCATCAAACTCCTAGAAGAGAACATAAGGAAAACATTCTCTGATATCAACCTTACAAATGTTTCTCAAGTCAGGCTCCCAAGGCAACAGAAATAAAGGCAAAAATAAATCTATGAGAACTAATCAAACTGACAAGCCTTTGCACAGCAAAGGAAACCATAAAAAAAAAGGACAATTTACAGAATGGGAGAAAATAGTTTCAAATGATGCAACTGACAAGGGCTTAATCTCTAAAATATACAAACAACTTATACAACTCAACAGCAAAAAAGCCAACAACCCAATTGAAAAGTGGCAAAAGACCTGAATAAACATTTCTCCAAAGAATATATAAGATGGCCAACAAGCACATGAAAAAATGTTCAACATCACTGATTATTAGAGAAATGCAAACCAGCATTTGTTACTTGTTGACTTGTTAATTATGGCTATACCGAACGGTGTGAGGTGATACATCATAGTAGTTTTGATTTGCATCTCTCTAATAATTAGTTATGTTGAGCATTTTTTCATGTGCCTATTGACCATCTGTGTATCTTCTTTGGAGAAATGTCTATTCCGGTCCTTTGCCCATTTTTCATCTGGATTGTTGGATTTTTTGCTGTTGAGTTATATGACGTGTTTGTATATTTTAGAGATTAAAACTGCTTTGGCTACTTCAGGTCTTTTGTGTTTCCATACAAATTTAAAAATTTTTATTCTAGTTCTGTGAAAAATGTTCTTGGTAGTTTGATAGGGATTTCATTGAATCATATGTTACTTTGGGTAGTATAGTGATTTTAAAAGTGCTGATTCTTCCAATACAAGAGCATGGTATATCCTTCCATCTGTTGGTGTCATCTTCATTTTCTTTCACCAGTGTCTTATTTTTTGTGGTTTTCCAAGTACAGGTCTTTTGCCTCTTTAAGTAGGTTTAGTCCTAGGTATTTTATACTTTTTGATGTGATAGTAAATGAAAGTTCCCCTAATTTCTCTTTTGATCTTTTGTTTTTAGTGCATAGAAATGCAACACATTGCTGTATATTTATTTTGTATCCTGTATTGTTTTGTCTTTGAATTACAAATAAATACTTGTCTTTCTCCCTAACTCCATCCTTTTTCTGCCAGAGGCAAGAAAAACTTCCCTCTTCATCTCTCTTCTCCATAATATCTGCGTCATCAGCATTGCCAGCAACATCATTGTTATCACCATCACTATCATGGTCATTATAATAGCTGAATCTTCCATCACACTTACCATATGTTGGGCACATTTTGTGTAATAATTTAGCTAATACTTTCAACAGCTGTAGGAGGATGGCACTATTTTATCCTGGCTTTAGAAAGAGAAATTACATGAGTCATGGAAAAGCTAACATGCTCAGCATCACACAATGGGAGGCATAGTGGTTGTACCGATTTACATTCCCACCACAGTGTAGGAGGGTTCCCTTTTCTCCACACCTTCTCCAGCATTTATTATTTGTTGACTTGTTAATGATGGCCATTTGGACCAGTGTGAAGTGGTACCTCACTGTAGTTTTGATTTGCATTTGTCTAATAATTAGAATGTTGAGTATTTTTTCATGTGCCTGTGGCCATCTGCATATCTTCCTTGGAGAAATGTGTATCCAGGTCTTCTGTCCATTTTTTTCAGTTGCGTTGTTGGTTTTTTGCTGGTGTGTTGTATGTGTTGTATGTATATTTCAGAGATTAATCCCTTGGTCAGTTGCATCATTTGAAACTCCTTTCTCCCATTGTGTATGTTGTCTTTTTTTTAATGGTTTCCTTTGCTGTGCAAGACCTTATGTTTGATTAGGTCCCATTGGTTTATTTTTGTTTTTATTTCTCTAGCCTTGGGAGACTGACCAAATAAAACATTTGTATAGTTGATGTCAGAGAGTGTTTTGCTTATATTCTCTTCTAGGAATTTTATGGTGTCTTGTCTTATGTTTTTAAGTCTTTAAGCCATTTTGAGCTTTTGTTGGTGCATGGTGTGAAGGTGTGTTCTAGTTTCATTGATTTACATGTAACTGTTGTGTTTTGCCAGCCCCACTTGCTGAAGACTGCCTTTTTCCCATTTTACACTCGCACTTTTATTCAACATAGCATTGGAAGTCCCAGCAACAGTCATCAGACAAAAAAAAAAAAAGAAATAAAATGTATCAAAATTAGAAGAGAAGAGGTAAAATTGTCACTCTATGCAGATGTCATGATACTATGCATAAAAGACTCTAAGGACTCCACACAAAAACTACTCGAACCAATCAATTAATTCAGCAGATTAGCAGGATATAAGGTTAACTTTCAGAAATCAACTGCATTTCTATATGCTAACAATGAAATACTAGAAAAGGAATACGAAAATACAATACCTTTTAAAATTTCACCCATCCAAAAAAATTAAATACCTAAGAATAAACGCGACTAAGGAAGTCTAAGACATATGCTGAGAACTGTAAAACATTAATTGAGGAAATTAAAGAAGATTCAAAGGAATGGAAAGATACTCTATGCTCCTGGATTGGAAGATGGCCATACTACACAAAGCAATCTACATATTCAATGCAATCCCTATCAAATTACCCACGACATTTTTCATAGAACTTGAAAAAAAGCAAAAATCTGTATGGAACTATAAAAGACCCCAAGAATTGTCAAAGTAAACCTGGGGAGGGGAGTAGAGCAAAAAGCATAACTCTCCCAGATTTCAGACAATATTACCAAGCTACAGTAATCAAAACAGTGTGGTACTGGTCCAAAACAGGCATACAGACCAAAGGAACAGAATAGAGAACCCAAAAATACATCCAGACAACTATGGTCAATTAATCTTTGACAAAGGAAGCAAGAATTTAAAATAGTTAACTAATTTCATTTATCACAATAACCTCAAGTACTGACTTTTAATGGATGAATAAGTAATACTGCTGTAAAATAATTTTAAGTAATACTGCTATAAAAATGAGAGTGCAGGAGTTCCCTTCGTGGCTCAGTAGTTAACGAATCCGACTAAGAGGTTGCAGGTTCGATCCCTGGCCTAGCTCAGTGGGTTAAGGATCCAGCATTGCGGTGAGCTGTGGTGAAGGTTGCAGACGCAGCTCAGATCCCTTGTTGCTGTGGCTGTGGCGAAGGCCGGCAGCTACAACTCCTGTTGGACCCCTAGCCTGGTAACCTCCATATGCCGTGGGTGTGGCTCTACATAAAGGCAAAAAAAAAAAAAAGACAAAAAAAATGAGAGTGCAGCTATCTCTTGCTCATAGTTATATTTCCTTCAAATATATTCCTAGAAGTGGAATTGCTGAATCATATGGTAGTCAAATGTTTAATATTTTGAGGAATTTCTGTACTGTTTTCCATTGTGATCACACAATTTACAGTCCCTTCAACAATGCACAAGGACTGGTTTTCTACACATCCTCTTCAGCATTTATCTTTTGTATTTTTGCTGATAACCATTCTGGCAGGCATTTAGTGTTAGCTCATTGTGGTTTTGATTTGCATTTCCCTGATGATTAGTGATGTTGAACACCTTCTAATGTACCTGCTGTTCATTCATAATTCTTCTCTGGAAAAATGTCTATTCAGGTTATTCACCCATTTTTAATTCAAATTGATCCTTTTTTTTGCTATTAAATTTTGGGAGTTGTTTATATATTTTAGTTGTTAGCCACTTACCTGTTATACAGTTTACAAATATTTTTTCCCATTCTGTTAGTTGTCTTTTCATTTTGTTGAAATTTCTTTTTACTATGCAGAATCTTTCTAGTTTATTAGAATCCCACTTGTTTACATTTGATTTTGTTGCTGTGCTTTAGGTGTCATATCCAAAAAAAAAAAACAAAATTGTTCTAAGACCGTTGGCCATTTCCTAAATTTTTTCTAGCATTTCTATGCTTTCTAGTTCTACATTTAAGAATTTAATTCAGTTTGAGTTAATTTTTGTGAGTGGTATATGGTAGACAATCTAGTTTCATTATTTTACATAGGAATATCGAGTTTTCCCAGCTCTGTTCATTGAAGAGCCTGTCTTTTCTCTACAGAATTTTCTAAGCTCCTTTGTCAATATCAGTTGACTGTATATACATGAGTTTATTCTACTTCATTGATCTGTGTGTCTGTTTTTATGTTGTACCACATTTGGATTACTATAGCTTTATAATATAGCTTGAAACCAGGAAGTGTGAACTGCTTTTCCTGCATCCCGTAAGTTTTGATATATTGTGTTTTCAATTTCATTTTTCTCAAGATTCTTTTAAATTTCCTCTTTAATTTCTTATTTGCTTCACTAATTGTTCAGAATAGTGTTACTTCATTTCCATATATTCATGAGTTTTCATGTCTCTTACCATTGTAGTCAGAGGAGGTACTTGGTGTGATTTCAGTTTTCTTGAAATTACTAAGACTTATTTTGTGGCCTAACATATGGTCTGTCATGTAAAATGTTCCTGTGTACTTGAGTAGAATGTGTATTCTGCTGTTGTTAAGCAGAATGTTCTGTATGTCTCTTAGATCCGTTTTGTCTATAGTATTGTTCATATCTGCTATTTCCTCATAGAGTCTCTATCTAGATGATCTATTCATTGCTCAGAGTAGGGTATAAATGTTCCCAGCTATTATTGTATTGGTGTTTATTTTCTCCTTTAAGCTCTGTTAGCTTTTGCTTTATATATTTAGGTGCTCTGATGCTGGGTGCATAAATATTTACAATTTTTGAATCTTGATGGATTGTCCTTTTTTCATTATATAATGATCTTCTTTGTCTCCTCTTTTATCACTTCAGTTTAAAGTCTATTTTATATAAGTAGAGCAACTCCTGATTTGGGGGGAGAGAAGTTATATTTGTTTAAAATATCTTTTTTCATCCCTTCACTTCTAGTCTATATATGCCTTTAAGGCACAAGTTAGTATCCTGTAGGTAGCATATCACTGGATCTTGTTTTTTATTCTTTCAAATGTTCTGAGTCTTTAGAGAACTTAATCTGTTTATATTTAAATTATTAATAGGTAAGGACTTACTATTGCCATTTTGTTCATTTTTTTTCTGACTGTTTTATAGATCAGTTTTTCTTGTTTCTTATTATTTTATCTCTTTTTGTTTGTACTTCTTGTCTTTGACTATTTGTAGGCTTTGGCTACTTTATCATGTTCCTTTGTGGAACTACAAGTTTTTCTCTTGTGGTTACCCTGGGGCTTACATAAATACTGCAAAAATTATAATGCCGTATTTTAAACTGATAACTTTGATAGCATTCCCAAACTTTGGACTTGTATTTCTCCTCCCCCTCATATTTTAGATAATTTGTGTTAAAGATTACATATTTTAATATTGTATATCTTTTATTGTATATATTTTAATATTGTATATCCAATAACCTGTTATTATAGTTATTATTTCTGTTACATTTTGCACCATTTCCATATTATATGTTTCTTGTGCATGGTCAAGTATGCTTTTGAAGTACTTTATTCATTTCCTCAGATTGGTCATTGTATTTTTCAGCTCTCAGATCTGTGTTTTGTTTTTTATATGGTTTCTACTTTTTTTGTTGAGCAACACATTTTGTTCATTCATTGTTCTTAATTTTATCGTCTGTGTGTTTGTGTAGTTCACTAAACTTCTTTAAGAGAATTATTCTGAATTCTTCATCTGACATTTTATAGACCTCCATTTTTGAGTTTGTTAGTTTACTTTGGTGGTGTCATGTTTACCTGAATTTTTGTGATTCTTGATTTCTTACACTGGTATCAGCACATTTGAGTAAACAGTCTCTTCTTTCAGACTTTACTTCTTATTTTGGCAGAGACGGTTTTTCACCAGTCACCTCAGTTTGAGCTTCTGAATGTATCCCCTTGTAACATCCTTGGGTAAGGGCAGCTTGCTATGAGGGTCTGGTTTTGGTTGAGGCCACTGCCAAAGCTATGAAGTATGTGTGGGGGGGTGCTATTGATTGAGAATAATCAGTTCTATGACTATGACTACTGGCTTGGTTTCTGAATCAAGCAAGGCTGTAGGAAGGGTTTTGCAGTTTGTTGGGTTCTCTGGTCAGACTTACTAGATGTTTGGAATTGGATACTATACACAGTAGTAGGAAGAGTTCTGAATTAGCTTCCCTGACCTGACTGGACAGCATAAGGGGCCCCAGGGACTGCATGGCTCATTGTCTGAGGATCTTAATCAGGCAAAACTCTGCACTGAATCCCTTGTCCAGATGGGACAACCAGTTTTTCTCTGAAGAGGAAGAAAGTCCTATGCTGGACTCCATTCAAGTGCTGCTAGAAGCAGAGATGTTAGATGGGCCATACAGCATCCTAGGCACTCTAGTTAAGCTTGATCACACAAGCTGGTGGCTCTCTTCAGCAAGGGGTGGAACAATAAATAGTTTCCCTTCCTAGGTAGAGAGAAAACTGGTTCCAAGGCTGGAAAAGCTGTTTGTGGTCTTGACTCAAACTGACCTATGCATCAAGTTTGCTGCCTGCACAGGGCCACTGCCTTTGCTCTATGAACAATCAAGTCTCCCTGCCAGATACTCTACTCAAGTATTACTGAGCTATGCAGATTTCCAGGTCTTTTGGCAGACTTTCTTTTCAGGCAAGGTTGGGAGCTATCCTTAGCAGTGCATGGAGCTATGACTCAATCCCCACATCTCACCTGGATGGGAGCAGACCAGGCTCCAAAGCCAACAGCGTCCTTCTTTAAGCAAATTGCTTCTCCCTTCAACATCACAATCAGATTGTCTGTGGTCAAGCCTGGAGGATTCTCCTATAATTTCCCTGGGGTGATACTGGAATAGGGACTCCCAAGAACTGAATCACAATGCTGGGGGAGCTGGATGTTCACTCTGGGCTCTCTTTTCCCATTGGAGGAAACATAGACTCAGGGAGGTCTTCCCAGTATGGTGCTGCTTGCCTGGGGGTGGAGCAATGTTGATATGTAGCTGCTACTCTTACCCTTCAAATGCAGTCTGTTCTTGTCTCTGTGATGCAAGGGTATACTTCAGCCTCACTTTTTCTTCTAAGATTTTCTCAGTGGTGTCTTGCCCATGAATAATTAGTTGTTTTTCTCATGGAGGGGGAGCAAAATCAGTAGTGACATGTGTTGCCATCTTGGTGACGTCAGTCTTGCATTTTTAAGTTGCTTTTTGATTTGCTATTAACCTTAGTGTCTATATGTAGAGCTGGCTTAACAGGTCAAATGTTTTCCAGCTGTCCTTGACAGTAAGTAAATAGAAAGGACTTTTTTTTTTTTTTTTTTTGCCAACAGTTCAAGAAAAAGAAAAGTAACATTTAATTAGAAAATATGGAACTTTGACACAGCTTATTAGACAAACTCTTGCCAAATTTGAGACAAGTCATATTGAGACATAGCTCTGGGCTGTAACTGCCAGCCAAGTGTGTGAAGTCTTCAACTGCTTAATAAACAGAATAATCACAGACCTACAAAAATAAAGGACTCTAAGAAATTAGGTAGAGGATTGATGCTGCTTTTTGCCCATGAAAAATACTATTTCCAACATGAGCCATGATGTATTTAAGCAGTTAAGTGCAATCTACTGAGTTAATGATATAAGGAATAAAAATGGAATTAATAGATTGAACATAGGGCTTGTGTATGAGCATGATTTGCTTTCTTAAAAATGGATTGTTTCGAACATTAGATTAATATAAAAATACATGAATATAAATTTACTTGAATCTTAATATCTTTAATGGATGCATAATCAGTTAATATAATTAAGTTGATATAAAATCTGGTCTTTTTCTTCTTATAATTGTTAGAGCAGCTTAAATGAGCTTTAAGCATTTAGGCTATTCCAAACTTAGAAAACAAAATAAAACTAGACATGTTTCTAAAATGTTTCTTGATAATTTCAACTACTTACAAATGAAATTATTGATATCCCCTGAAATAGTATTGTTTGATACACATTGTACCAAGCAGAAAACATCATATTTCTCATGGAATGACTTATGTGGGTATACTCTAGTGAGAATTATAGCTACAATGTGCATACATGTAAAATGACCTTTTTCAGATATTATCAAACTAATGAACTCAAATCCTGAGGGAAGTTTGAGAATATAGAAAGCTTCAATTGTACAAATAAACAGATGTGGTTTTATTGAAACTTAAAGAACAGATGTGATTTTATTCTATCTTCTGTCTTTATGAAAAAACAAACCGTGCACCTAAAGCCTTGGCATATTTACTGTCCTGTCCTTATTTAAGTCCTGCAGAATATCAGATTCCTGTCCTCCTCCACACACTTAGGGAGCTACTCTTGCAGAAGAAAGTTTGGAAGTGTTTCTAATGCATGACTGTGCCTAGCCCAGTACTGTGGGAAGTGTGGAGGAAGAAGGAATTTGGCTGGAGGAACTGAAACATATTAAAAGACAAAACACAACACAATAACAACATTAAAAAATACACTAATGTTATTTGGCTTAAGAACACTCAAGAGATGGGTTTGTAAACCAGGATTTAGTAATTTTCCAGTACCCTGATGAGGTTTTTTCCTATTCAGTGTATTGGAACTAAAAGTAAAAATATAGCTAATTGCAAAACTCAGTTTTATGGTATGGATTTAAAATGTGTATTGTTCTTTTATTATAGCTGACATATTTGAAGTGAGAATGAGCTAGCCAACACTTCCCCCACCTCCCGCCACAGTAAAGGCCATAATCCATCAAACCAAACCATAGCATTTTATAACTGGAATAGTCTTCAAACTTTAGTTTTTATCCATGATATTTGCTTCTTTAAAAATTTAGAACTTTTCAGAGTTCCCTTCGTGGCTCAGTGGTTAACGAATCTGACTAAGAACCATGAGGTTGCAGGTTTGATCCCTGGCCTTGCTCAGTGGGTTAAGGATCCGGCGTTGCCGTGAGCTGTGGTGTAGGTTGCAGACGCAGCTTGGATCCCGCGTTGCTGTGGCTGTGGCGAAGGCCGGCAGCTACAGTTCCTGTTAGACTGCTAGCCTGGGAATCTCCATAGGCCGCGGGTGTGGCTCTAGATAAAGGCAAAAAGACAATAAAAAAAAATTGAGAACTTTTCTGTGGTATGCAAATAGAGATTTTGTGGAAGGAAAAATGTTTTTCACTTTCCAAAGAGAAAGAAAATGCAAGATGCTTGAGTATTTGATATATTCCCTGAGGCACATTAAACATATACGAAGAAACAGGTGGAATTTTGAAGATATATTTAATTTAACCCAGTATATCCAAAATATTACCTTAACATGTACCTTCTTTTCTGGTGTAAGCATCGGAATTCTTGTGTGTGTTTTACCCTTGCAGCACTTTTCCGTTTGGACCAACTAACATTTCAAGTGCTCTGGAGTCATATGTGGGTAATGGACACTTTATACAGGCTCCATGCCTTCCTCTTTGCCTTCAACCAGGAATCTTTAATCATTAGATGTTAGATGAATTACCTTTTGAAGAAAAAGGTACATAGTTAAAAGTAATTGGTAATCTATTAATACGGGGAATTTAAGAATGGAGTAAACTGTGTGCCCAAGCCTGCAAAAATGTTCCATTTATTAGAGATTAATTGTGTTGAAAAGTAGGTTTCTATGAGAAATTGTCACTTATATTAACAAATACTTATGTTTGTGAAAAAGGGATATGTGTCATATTCTAGTGCAATTCTGCACAGAGTCCTTCACAAATTAGATAAAAGAATTTCTTGCTAGAATGGTTCAGATTCTACGAGCTATAGAATTGATAATTTGGTAGTAATTTTTTTTGAATGAGTACATTTTTATTCATAGACATGCCATTTTCAGTATCAAAGGCCATCACACATCTATTTTTTATTGAGATATATTAGTTTCAGTGTATAAGAGACGATGTTTGTATACATTATAAAAATTATCATCAAAGAAAGTCTATTTAGCATGCATCACTTGTACATACTTAAAATTTTTTTTCTTGTGATGAGAACTTTCAAGAATTACTCTCTTAGCAACTTTAAAATACACAAGATAGTATTATTAACTATAGTTATCATGCTATGCTTTACATCTCCATGAATTTTACAACTAGAAATTTGTACCATTTGACCACCTTCACCCATTTCCTCCACTCCAACCCACCCCTCACCCACAGCAAGCACCAGTCTGTTGTCTCTATCTAAGAGCTGAATTTTTTTTAAGATTCCTTATATAAGTGGGATCATATGGTATTTGTCGTTGTGTGATTTATTTTACTTAGTATAATATCCTTAAGGTCCATCCATTTTGTTGCAAGTGGCAGGATTACCTTCTTTTATTTTACTGAATAATGCTCCATTGTGTTTATGTGATACCACCTACATATACATGACATCACATTTTCCTCATCTCTGCACCCATCGATGGATCCTTAGGTTGCTTTCATATCTTGCCTATTAAAAACAATGCTGCTTTGAACATGGGGGCACAGATCTCTCTTCCACATGGTATTTTTGTTTTCTCTGGATATATTCCTAGAACAGGAATTACTGAGCCACATAATGTTCAATTTTTAATTTTTTAAGAAACTGTGCTGTTTTCCATAGTGGCTACAACTATTTGCGTTTCTACCAAGAGTGCTCAAGGATTCCATTTTCTGCATATCCTTACCAGTGCTTGTTAACTCCTTGTCTTCTTGAATAATACCCATTCTAGCAGGTATGATGTGATAGTTCATTGAGGTTTTGATTTGCAGTTCCCTGACGGTTAGTGATGTTGAGCACTTTTCATGGACCTGTTATCCATCTGTATGTCTTCTTTTGAAAAAGGTCTATTCAGATCCTCTTCTCATTTTAAAATCAGATTGTGTGTATTTTTTGCTAATGAGTTGTAATGAGTTCTTTATATATTTGAATATTAATCCCTCATAAGATTTATGGCTTAGCAATCCCCCCCATTCTGTACATTGCCTTTTCAGTTTATTTATAGTTTTCTTTGCCTTGCAGAATCTTTTTTAGTTTGATGTAGTCCCACTTACCTGTTTTTGTTTTGTTAACTGTACCCTTGGTGTCAAACATAAAAAATCATCACCAAGACCTGTGTCAAGTAGCTTACTGAATACTTTTTCTTCTAAGAGTTTTATGGGTTCAGGCTTATCAAAGTCTTTAATCAATTTGTAGTTCTTTGGCATGGTGTGAGATAGTGATCCAGTTTCATTCTTTTGCATGTGGCTCTCCAGTTTTCCCAACACCATTAATTAAAGTGATTGCTCTTTTCTCACTGTATATTCTGGAATCCTCTGTCATAAATTAATTGACCATGTGTGGGTGGATTTCTTTCTGAACTCTATGTGTCTGTTTTTATGCCAATATCACACTTTTTGATTACTGTAGCTTTGTAATATAGTTTGAAATCAGGAAGCATGCCTCTAGTTTTGTTCTTCTTGCTCAAGGTAGCTTTAGCTATCTGAAATCTTTTGGCGTTCCATACAAAATTTTGGATTGTTTCTTCTAATTCTGTGAAAAATGCCATTGGAATTTTGATAAGTATTGTATTGAATCTGTAGATTTATTTGAGTTATCTATTTTAATAATAGTAATTCTTCCAGTCCATGAGCATAGAATATCTTTTCATTTATGTCTTCAATTTCTTTTCTCAATGCCTCACAGTTTTTAATGTACTACTACTCTTTCACCTTCTTGGTTAAAATTTATTCCTAGGTAGTTTATTCCTTTTGATGCAATTGTAAATGGGATTGTTTTCTTAATTTATCTTTCTGATAGTTTTTTATTAGTGATAGAAAGGCAATAGATTTTTGTATATCGATTGTATAGCCTATAACTTTACTGAATTTACTTATTGGTTCTAATAGGCAACAGCTTTTTTTTTCTTATCTTTTTAGTGCTGCACCCATGGTAAATGGAAGATCACAGGCTAGGGGCTGAATTGGAGCTGCAGCTGCCAGCCTATGCCACAGTCACAGCAATGCCAGATCCAAGCCTTGTCTGCAACCTACACCACAGCTCATGACAGTGCTGGATCCTTAACCCACTGATGGGGACCAGGGGTTGAACCCACATCTTCATGAATACTAGTTGGGTTCATTACTGCTGAGCAACAATGGGAACTCCACAGCAGTTTTTAAAGTATTAAAATATATATAGTCCTATGGGACCACAAACATAAAGCCTACTGGCCATCAGAGCCAGGTGACCTGGAGATATCTTCTAGGCAGCAGTTGCAAAACTTGGGGCATTAGATGAGTGTACAAGGCCCTTTCCAGGAGATAATGGCATTCAGGAGTGAGGTAGAGAAAAAGCATAAAGAAGATGTCCCCTGTCCTCCCTCCCCAGAGAGCACCCCAGTAGGCCCTTAGACATGTGCAAACTCAAAAGCCTGCCCCTTGGCTTGCAACTCCAGGACAAGCAAATAGACATCTTTCCCATAAAGACTGAAGGTGTGTTTCAGTCTACTGTCTGCGCAGCCCCCTGGGGCTGTTGACCAGCTAAGAACAGTCTCTCCATTTGTTATAAACCCATAAAAACTGTGTATGAAAGCCCCATTGACCTCCATAAACAGTCATTCAAGGGGCATCCTCTGGGTGACAGTCAGAAAAACGGAGCCATAAGACGTCCACAAGCATCTCTCCAGCAGGTTTTGTCACCCAGAGAGGTAGCAGAGGGAGAATGAAATGATAGTGCTAGGTTTCTGAAGTCTCTGGGCAGTATTATCACTGGCCTTTAGCTGTGTGTTTAACTAGAAGCCTGCTTCTCAGGCTGCAGCTGTGAAGATTAGCTAACATAACTTTTTCACAGAAAGACTGGGCACCTCAATCTCGTCTCTTGCTGTGCCCTGGGGATGGTAGCCTGTTAAGAAAACTTTCTCTATGTATAATAGTCCAGCGGGAACCATGAGTGTAAGCCTCACTGGCCACTAGAGCCAGGCATTCTAAACGGACCCCTGGACAGTAACTAAAAACTGGGGTCCCAGATGAGGGTGAAAACACCTTTCTAGGAGATACCAGTGACCTGAAGCAAGGAGGTAGAGGGAGCCTACTGGCTTCTGTCAGCAGAAAGTATTTCAGTGGTCCCCTAGATGTGTATTAAATTAGAGGCCTGCCTCTCAGGACCATGCTTGAAGATAAACAAATAAACCTCTTTGGCAGAAAGTCTGGGTGCTTTTCCTTTGGCTGCCTCTGCACTGGACCCTGGCGTGGTTGAGTCTGTGTATTCCAGCCCCCTGAGAAGTGTTTCTGAGTTTGCTGTAATACACATGAAACCCCTGGCTTTCAAAACTAGATGTTTTGGGTGCTCATCTCTCAGGTGCAGGCCTTAAAAGTGGGAGTGACCAATGTAGCTTGGGGTTTTGGATTATCTCCTGACTGTGGGTTGCCATGCTCAGGGTGGTTTTATGACAAGATTGTGTCTCAGTCTCTTTTATCTGCTTCGATGTGCTGTTTTTTCTTTTTTTCTCATTTGCCCAATGTGCAGGAGTTGCTCAGCTAGTTTGGGGATTTTATTCAGAAGAAATAGTTCCATATGTAGCTGTAAATTCAGTGTGTCCAGGGCAGGAAGTGAGTTCACGATCTGCCTATGTTGCCCAGTATAATTTGACTCAATGTAAACTAAATACAGAATTGTTTAGAAGAAGCTTTGACCTCACTCATTTTGATTTTCAAAAGTAAGGATCAAAGCTGAAATTACTGTGACATTTTCACAGAAAATAATTAAAATTCAAGAAGGCATAATTGAAAATTACAGGTGATATTCAGTCTTCACAGTGGTATATTTTTAAGACTAGCTTTACAATAAAAATTGCACAAATAGGTCGTTAGTAAAAATTAACTACAAAATTATGTCTACATTAATTAAAAAAAAGAAAATCCTAGTAAGATAGAGAATACATATTTTAATGTGTTTGAGCAGGAGTAAAATTAATCTTAATAATCACTTCATAGACACCTCTGCTGGAAAAGAAATTTCTTTGATTTGGATTCTCAGGTTCTCAAAAGTCCTCCTCCATTTACTGGCTTTTAGGTGAGGCGCTATGCAATTCAAAAAGACACAGTGCCTTCTTTGCTAAAGGTGGCACATTATCACCTGCTAAAACAGTAGTTAAAATCAGTTTTGATTTATCTTCTATGTATACTTTGCTAAATACTGTGGCCTCATTTTTAGTCAATTTCAGTTTGGGGTGTTTTTGTTTGGTTGGTTTTGTTTCGTTTTGTTTTGTTTTGCTTTGTTTTGTTTTGCATTTTAAGGCTGTACCTGTGACATATGGAAGTTCCCAGGCTAGGGGTTGACTCAGACCTGCAGCCTCTGCCAGATCCAAGCCAGGTCTTCAACCTATACCACAGCTCGTGGCAACACTGATCCTTAAACCACTTAACAAGGCCAGGGATTGTTGGTTAAGGGAAAAATGCCCAGGAAACAGGCCAGTGAAGTTGTGAAATATAAAACTCCTGATATAAAGGCATTTAAATTATTAAGCTAGGGTTTTCAAAACCAACTGCAAGAGAAAAGTTCCCAAACTTAAAAATGACATAAATCTCCATACTTTTGGTTACATTAAATAAGTAATGCAATAAATGACATGAATAAATGAATAATAAATGATAAGACATTTTCTGATTAATCACTATTTTTTTTTTTGGATGATAAAAAAGAGGCTGAGAAAGATTAAATAACTTGCCCAAGGTTACTAAATTAATAGAGGTAGAGCCAGGATTGGAATTCAGACTGAATGTCAGCACTTAGCCCCCCCTCCCCACACTTTCTACTTCTATCTAAATTAATATATTAAGCAATGATAATGCTAATATCTGTAATATAGATTACATTATTAACTAAATTCCTTTGCAAAAGGCACTGTGGGTGGTTCTATAACATTAAGTGACATAAAAAATATCTGTAACTATTTGTCCCCTTAAGTACCTTCAAATTTAATGTATCTTAAGATAACAGACATTATTTTGTGCTTTTTTTATGGCTGAGCAGTATTCCATTGTGTATACGTACCACTTCTTAATCCATTCATCTGTTGATGGACAGTTAGGTTGTTTCCATGTTTTAGCTATTGTGAATAGTGCTGCAATGAATATAGGGGTGTATAAATCTTTTTCAGTGAAAGTTTTGTACAGATATATGCCCAGGAATGGGATTGTTGGGTCATATGGTGGTTCTATATTTAGTTTTCTGAGGTACCTCCATACTGTTTTCCATAGTGGTTGTGCCAGTTTTCATTACCACCAACAGTGTAGGAGCATTCCCTTTTCTCCACACCCTCTTCAGCATTTGTTATTTGTAGACTTATGAAAAACGGCCATTTTGACCAATGTGAGGTAGTACCTCATTGTAGTTTTGATTTCCATTCCTCTAATAATTAGTGATGTTGAGCATTTTTTTCATGTGTCTGTTGGTCATCTGTAAGTCTTCTTTGGAGAAATGTCTATTAGAGTATTCTACCCATTTTTCAATTGGGTTGTTTGTTTTCTGCTGTTGAGTCGTATGAGTTGTTTGTATATTTTGGAGATTAAGCCCTTGTCAGTTGGCATCATTTGAAACTTATTTTCTCCCATTCCATAGGTTATCTCTTTTTTTATGGTTTCCTTTGCTGTACAAGAGCTTGTAAGTTTGATTAGGTCCCATTAGTTTTGCTTTTTACTTCTATTGCTTTGGGAGACTGACCTAAGAAAACATTTGTACTGTTGATGTCAGAATGTTCTGCCTATGTCCAGTTTTCCCTCCACCACTTGCTTAAGAGATTCTCTTTTCCCATTTTATATTCTTAGCTCCTTTGTTGAAGATTGATTGACCATAGGTGTCTGGGTGTATTTCTGGGTTCTCTATTCTGTTCCATTGGTCTGTATATCTGTTTTTGTACCAGTACCACACTGTCTTGATTACTGTAGCTTTGTAATATTGTCTGAAGTCTGGGAGAATTATGCCTCCTGCTTGGTTTTTGTTCCTCAGGATTGCTTTGGCAATACTGGGTCCTTTATGACTCCATATAAATTTTTGGATTGTTCTAGTTCTATGAAAAATGTCATGGGTAATTTGATAGGAATTTCATTGTATCTGTAGATTGCTCTGGGTAGTATGGCCATTTTAAGAATATTAATTTTTCAATCCGGGATCATTGAATATCTTTCCATTTCTTTGAAGCCTCTTTAATTTCCTTGATTAATGTTTCCTGGTTCTCGGCATATGAGTATTTTACCTTAGTCAGGTTTATTCCTAGGTATTTAATTTATTTGGATGAGTGCGATTTTAAAAGGTATTGTATTATTATATCCCTTTTCTAATATTTTGTTGTTATACAGAAATGCAACTGACTTCCAATGTTAATCTTGTATCCTGCTACTTTGATGAATTCATTGATCAGTTCGAGTAGTTTTTGTGTGGAGTCCTTAGGGTTTTCTATATATAGTATCATGTCATCTACATAGAGTGACAATTTTACCTCCTCTCTTCCAACTTGGATATCTTTTATTTCTTTTGTCTGACTGCTGTGGCTAGAACTTTCAATACCATGTTGAATGAAAGTGAGAGTGGGCATCCTTGTCTGGTTCCAGATTTTAGTGGGAATGAACTAGAGACTCTCATACCAAGTGAAGTAAGTCAGAAGGAGAAAGATGAATACCATATATCACTTATATGTGGAATCCAATATATGGTATAAATGAACCTAGCTTCAGAAAAGAAAAAAATTCACGGACAATGAGAAAAGACTTGTGGTTGCCAAGGGGAAGGGGGAGGGAGTGAGATGGATTGGAAGTTTGGGGTTAGGAGATGCAGACTATTAGATTTGGAGTGGATAAGCAATGAGATCCTGCTGTATAACACAGTGAATTATATATCTAATCACTTGTGATAGAGCATGATGGAGGATAATGTATATATAACTAGGTCACTTTGTTGTATAGCAGAAATTGACAACATTGTAAATCAACAATAAAAATTTTAAACTGATAACATGAATATCTTTGAAACAAGATAATCATGTATTTTTAAAATTTTTATGTTTTTATTGAGCTATATTTGACATATATTAGTTCATTTGTACAACATAATGATTGGATATTTGTATATATGGTAAAATGGTCACCATGATAAATCTGGGTAACATCCATCATCATACATAGTTGCAATTTTTTTTATTCTGACAAGAACTTTTAAAATTTACCCCAAACATGTCATACAGTGTAATTAACTATACATAGTCACCATGCATATTATATCCCCATGACTTAATTTATAGCTGGAAGTTTCTATCTTTTGACTCTCTTTACCCATTTTGCCCATCCTCACACACCACCTCTGGCAACCACCAGTGTTTTCTGCATCTATGAGCTGAACCTTTTTTTTTTTTTTTTTCAGATTCCACACGTGAGATCACATATTTGTCCTCCTCTGACTTAGCATAGTGTCCTCAAGGTCCATCTATGTTGCTGAAAATGGCAAGATTTCATTTGTTTTATGGCTAATTCCTCTGTGTAGATCACATTTTCTTTATCAGTTTCCATCCATGGACACTCAGGTTGTTTCCATATCTTGGGTATTTTAAATAATGCTACCATGAACATGAGGGTTCATGTCTTTTTGAGGCAGTGTTTTCACATTCTTTGGATAAATATCAAGAAGTGCTGAATCATATTATAGCTTTGTATTTAATAGGAAACTTGGTCATGTTTTCCATAGTGGCTGCTCCAATTTACATTCCTACCAACAGGCACAAGGATGTTTCACCACATCCTTACCAACACTTGTTATTTCTTGTCTTTTTGGTAATAGCCATTTAAAAAGGTGCGAACTGGTGGGAGCACATTGTGGTTCTGGTATTTCTCTAATATGTAGTGATGTTAGGCAACTTATTATGAACCTGTTGTCCATCTGTATACGTCTCTTTTGGAAAAATGTCATGTTATCAGGCACTTTTAAAATCGGATTGTGGGGTTTTTTGCTGAGTTTTGTATTTTTGAGTATTAACTGTCTCTTTATAAGATGTATGATTTGCAATTTTTTTTAGTCCTATTCCACAGGCTAGGTGCCTTTTCATTTGCTGATGGATTCCTTTGCTGTGCAAAAGAAGCTTTTGAGTTTGATGTACTCCCACTTATTTTTGCTTTTGTTGCCTTTGATTTTGGTATCAAATCTAAAAATTTATCACCAAGACCAATGTCTAGGAGCTTACTGCCTATGTTTTCTTCTAGGAGTTTTATGGTTTCAGGCTTTACATTCAAGCCATTAATCCATCTTGGCTGGATTTTTGTGTGTGGTATATGATAGTTGTCCAGTTTCCCCAACACCATTTATTGAAGAGACTGTCCCTTCCTCATTGTTTATTCTTGGTGCCTTTGTCATAAATTAATTGATGAGATATGCCTGGTTTATCTTTGGGCTCTATGTTCTGTTCCTCAAATCTGTGTGTCTATTTTTATGCCAATACCACAATAATTTACTATAGCTTTCTAATACAGTTTGAAATCATGCAGCATGTTGCAATAAGCTTTGTTCTATTTTCTGTGCTTTTAATCTAAATATTATGGTTCAGATAAACTCAGAAGGTGAACGGGGATGATTAAAAGACATACATTTTAAGGTAGCATTATGCAGAGTTCTGAAGTAAGAACTCATAGTTTTGACACCTTGATTGTGCTTGTTAATCTCTCTGAGCCTTTCTTGCTCTATCTCAGTTACTGATGGGAATGAGTAAGAACATATGCATGCCAGGATTTTTTTTTTTTTCTATAAAACACTGAACATGAATGCATTAGATGAAGCACAAAAGGTTTTTTGTTTTTGACTGAAAAACTCTCCACTAAAGGATTCAATGAATGATGGTACAATAACAAAGTCAGAGGGAACTAGTTTTCAGGGAAAATGATGATGAATTTGATTGGGGTATACTGAGTTGAAACAGGCAATCAATTCTCATAAGGGGATATCAAGCAGATAAATTCCCAGTGTGGCAACATATCCCATGAGAAAACTTGGGGATGAGAAAACTCAAGCTTATGAAGTAGGTGCAACTGCAGAAAGACAGCAGTAATAAAGAATAAATGAATATACTATAGACTGATACGTACTTAAATGCTAATGCAAAACATGTATTTAGCCAATAGGTTTGTAAAATTTTAAAAATTCAAATTTATTAGGTTTTATTAGTAACACAATTACACAGAATAAAGTTTAGGAATTCATCAATGATGGTCACCAGTATGTGCTTCTTTGTGGCTTTTTAAACCATTACTTCTCATGACTGGAGTTTATTAATAGGAGAGCTGAAATTCATACATAGCTTCATAATATGAATATAACACATCCTCCATCCATAAAATTAATGAAAACATATCTTTCATGAAAGGCACATAAAGAATCTAAACTAACACACTTAAAGGATTTTGGTAACTTTGAATTTCTTTACATTACAAAGGAGAAAAACAAATCCCCAAAATGAAACAGGTGTAAATGTAGTTTCTGGTTACACACACACATACACACACACAGAGACACATGCACACACAACAGACAGACTTCAATAAAACAATAGCACACAACTAAATCTAGAAACTATTTACCCACAAAGCTTACTGAAAGATTAACCTTTTCAAGATGAGTTTAAAAAAAAAAAAGAAGCAGGGTTTGGAATGCTATTCATTTTGCTGAAACAAGTTCACAGAGATACACCATGAATAATTAAAACAAAAATGACTATCAAAGTTTAATACCTAGCTGATGTGTAACACTTATTGAGCGTAAAATCACAGACTTAAATGCTATTACTCATTTTCTAAATGTAATTGCCCATTTCATTCTCAGAAATAACAGCGCAATTTAAAAAGAAATGATATAAACTCAAGCAAGTGGAAGAAATTTGAATAATCTAATGGAAAAAAGTAATTTTAATACAGCATGATAATTAAATTTGAAATTAGTTACAAATGTGAGTTTAAAGCTTGCATTATATCAGCAGCAGAATATTCAAAGATCTTTCTTGTTATCTTCCAAACAAGGAGCTATCATGTATGGTAGGTACGAGGGATTTCCCAAAGGAAATACACAAATGAATGTCTCAAAATTCATTATGCTAACTTATTTTTTACCCACAAAAATGCTCTCATATCCACCTAAACTTAGTTATAAATAAAACTGTAGTTATTTAAAGTGTATAAAAATTAATCTAGCATTACCTTTAAGGCAATGCATGGATACATCCAAATATTAAAATTCAAAGTGAAAACAATCCAACTGAATAAAAATCATTTATAAGTCTAAGAGTATATCTTCAAAAACCTGAAATTTTACAGTTTTCAAACCAAATCTAAGATAGAATCAGATTAGCATGCACTTTTCAAAGAAAAATTGAAATGCATACAATGTTTAACTGATCCAAAGGCAGGTACAGTCATCTTCTTCAAGAACATTTCAAAAAAACACATTAAATTTAAAGAACAAATGTTATTAAAATAGTCTGTGCAATGTTTGTACAAATAACATTTTTTGATTATAGGTATACCTATAATCAAGACAAGGGCTTCAATGTGTCCTACTATTTAATTACTGTACTTAAAAATTTACAGGACATAAACGTAAGTAAAGAGCTGTTTAAAACTGGCAAACATGATAATAGTCTGTCACTGAGTACAAAGTACTTTAATATTTGTTATTTCCAAAGCCATCACGCTAAAATTCTAAGTTGCCACTCTTATTACCTAAAAGTAATGTGGAAAAACTAAAGTCATAAATACATGTATACATACATTTGCATATTTACACTTACATAGAAGTCATCCATATACTAGAGCCCAGCTTTAACACTGTTCTTAGTTTCACACTGCCAAGACCACCTCTCACGTTTAAGAAAGGTCCTTCCATTATTTTCATTTAAAAACAAAACAAAACAAAGCCACAACTTTGGTCAGGTCCCAAATGCATCTGTCATATACTACATTCTGTGTTGGTGCAAGACTCTAGTCTAGAGCGATCCATATATAAGTACTCATTTGGTTTGAAAATGCATTTTACTATTAACTGCAAAACTTAGAAGAGACCACAATCTTTAAGATTATTTTTTATGATGACATCTGTTACGGCATCAAAGACAAACTGCACATTCTTGGTATCTGTGGCACATGTGAAGTGGGTGTATATTTCCTTGGTGTCCTTTCTTTTATTGAGGTCTTCAAACTGACATTGAATATATGCAGCTGCCTCTTCATATGTGTTTGAGCCTGAGATGGGAAAAGAAAAAAAAAAAAACATGAGGTAAAAAGTTAAAATGAATGTACAGCTAAGTAACATGGACCTTAAAATTCTGGAATCAGTGTCATATGTATAGAGTATATGATTCCATTAATTGTCTTTTCCCTTCAAGAACAGGATAAACTATTTAAGTGAAAAATACCCAATGTTAACCACCCTTTAATAAGCTACCCTTAAAAAAAGTCCCAAAACCAAAAACGTGGTGTTCCACGTCCCCCATGACCTTCGTTCCTGCCTCAGTCTCCAACTGTTGGATCCTCTTTTTTTCTTATCCCTTTTACTCTACATCCCAACACCTAAAGACTCAGTTTCCTGGTGGTGGCATGCTAGCTCACTTCTAGCCTTAGTGGCTGATCAAGAAATGTTAGCCAAATGCTCATCAGTACTTTGTTATTCTCCTTCCTATATTTACATTCATAAGCCTTTCTCACTTTTTGTTCAAAAATTGCACGAGGTCTACACTCTGATTTATGGCTATGAGGTTATAAGGACTGTCCCTTCCCCACTGTAGAGTCTTGAATGCTGCCATAAATTACTAGATCATGTATGCGTGGGTTTAGTTCTCTATTCTGCTCCTCAGATCTATGTATCTGCTTTTTATGCCAATACCACATTGTTTTGATTACTACGGTTGTGTAGTTGGAAATCATGGAGCAGGGTGCCTACAGCTTTGTTCTTCTTTCTCAAGACTGCTTTAACTTTTGGAGTCTTTTGTGATACATAAAAGTTTTAGGATTTTTTATTCTCTGTGAAAAACGCCACTGGGTGCCAACTGCATTGACTCTGTCAGAAAACTTTAGGTAATAGGGACTATTTTAACAATATTCTTCCAATCCTTGGACATGGGATATCTTCCCATTTATTTGGATCTTCTTCAATTTCTTTCATCTATGTTTCATCCTTTGTTAAATTTATTCCTAGAAATGTTGCTATTTTAATGCTACTGTAAGTTGGACAGTTTTCTTAGTTTCTTTCTTGTAGCTCACTACTACATCTATCATTATACAGAAACACAAGAGATTTTGTGTCCTGCAATTTTTCTAAATTGATTGACTGAGTTTTAACAGGGTTTTTTTTGGTGGAGTTGTTAAGATTTTCTATATATAATATCATGTCTTCTGCAAATGGCGATGGATTTACTTTTCTGCTTTCTGATTTGGGTGCCTTTTCTTTCTTTTCCTTGCCTAACTGCTGTGGTAGAAGTTGTAATACTATGTTGAATGAAAGTGGTGAAAGCAGGCAACCTTGTCTTATTCCCTATCTCAGAGGAAAAGTTTTCAGCTTTTCAATGCTGAGTATGATGTTAGCTATAGGCTTATCATCTATGGCTTTTATTATATTGAGGTACATTCCCTCTGTATCCATTTTGTTGGGGTTTTATAATAAATAGATATTGAATTCTGTCAAATGCTTTTTTTTTTTTGCATCTATTGAGATGATCATATGATTTTTTATCCTTCATTTTGTTTAGGTATATCACATTAATTGATTTGCAAGTACTGAACTATCCTTGCATCCTGGGAAAAACTCTCATTTAGTTGCATTGCATGATCCTTTTAATGTATTGTGGGATTCAGTTTACTAATATTTTGTTCAAGATTCTTGGATTTATGTCTATCAAGGATATTGGTCTGTGATTTTATTCTCTTTTGGCATCATTGCCTGGTTTTGGTAACAGGGTGATGCTGGCCTGGTAAAATGAGTTTGGATGTGTTCTCTGCATTTCCATATTCTGGAAGAGTTTGAGGAGTACTGATAATAATTCTTCTGTTAAGTAGAATTTATCAGTAAAGGCATCTGGTTATGAAACTCGTTTGTGGGGAGTTTTTTGATTACTGATTCAATCTCCTTACTAGTAAGAGAAAATAGAAGATTTTCTCTTTCTTCATGATTCAATCTTGGTAGGTTATGTTTCTTGGAATTTTTCCATTTTTTCCTAGGTTGTCAAAATAAGTTTACATTTTCTCTCTCTTAACTTGCTAGCAGACAACCATATACTTTACAAATCAAATTTTAGTTTAGCTTATTAAATCATAATAAGGTTGGTGCTCTGAAATTCTAAAGCAATAAACAATTTCTTGTTGACTCACAGAAGATAATGCAACCTCTAAATTAAAAATATGTTTTGGGAAAAGAGCTGGCACTGGATGCATGGCTCGATTTGCTGTGTATACTCTGGGTGGCTAGTTAGATTACTCACTCCCCAGAGCTACAAGATACATGAATGAACTAGTAAGTACATTCCTTAAGAATATACTTTTTTAAGTTTTGAGTTTGAAGTTTTGGAAAAGAATGCCTAGGGAGAGGGGTTGTGGTGGAATACGACAGATATTTTTTAACATGATAGAACTGTTTTGAATAAAGGTTAAGCACAGATGATACCCTGGTTCAAGACTGGAGAAAATGGGAGGTTGGTGATATATTTCAAAGGGAGAATGGAGGGGAAAAGTGAGTTCAATTTGAGTTTCAGATGCTAAAATATATAGAGATGTTCAACAAGCATTTGGAAATGCAAGCTGGAGTCTCAATAGAGAACAGAGTTTCACATGGTAAGAATAAAGATGATCATCATGAAAGAACAGGGTGCTGGAAGATTATAAGATTGCACGTTGAATTTGGTGAAATGCCAATGTATAGATAGAGGAGAAGACAGGAGGTAGGAGAGAAACCAAGTGAGTAGCTGCGAGACTGCACTGGGTTCTTCTATAAAAACAGTACCAACAGGAACTGAGTTGAGGTTGTAGCAAGAGGTGGCTGCATTAATATTTGGGGCATGCAATGAAGATTTTAAATTACAGTCAATACTGAGACTGTGAAAGAATTACGTAATAGTCTCTTTCCTCAAAGATTCTGAGATAAGTGATTCTTATTAACTTCGCAACATAAGAAAAAAGAAAAAAACCTGAATACACTGTATACCTGGCCAAAAAAAAAAAAAAAGCTAATAAACAAGTATATTCTTGGTTGCTCTAAAATCCCTGTAGGTATGTAATATCTGTGGGTTCATTTTGTTCTTCTGGTAATAGTCACACAAAATGACTACGTCACAGTAGAAAATGACAAAAATTAAATCAAAGATAGATTAAAGTAAAGGCAAAACTGAGCCACCCTGATTCTGGATAACTTCAATCTTGGACTCAACTATAAATACTTTTATTCCTAATAAAACACTAAAAATATTTGTGAATAAGGTGACTGGGATCCTATGAGCTTCAAAAAGAAAACACTACTTTTAAAATAAGAGCTCTGTGAGATTATTTTGAATTGAAGTATAACTCCTTTGCAGTACACAAAAAGGGCTCCTGTAATGAGTACCGTGAGTATATGTTTTATTTATCAAAGAACCACCCCCCTTTGGCTCCAGTAAGAACATAATTAAATGTGTTCTGGTCATTAATGTTCTGGATGCAGGGGCGTGACAGACACGGGTGTGGATTTGGACCACACCGCTTCGTCAAGCCCCATGTTCTCAGCCGTGTAAGGGGGACAGCGTGAAAGGCCGAAAGTACTCACGGTGTAGTTCACTCAATACAAAACTCAAAGTTCCTCTATAGTGAAATAAATTACTGAAACTTTTTTGGGGAACATTTGGGATGGAGTGAGGGTCAGTAGCTTTTACCAATTTGCTAAATTAACCAGACTTTTGAGAATGCTTAGATTTAGAGATCAAATTATTGGCCATCAAACCTTTTTTTTTTTTAGGACAGAGCACTTTCTTCATTAAAATAAAATATAACCTTATTCAAAACCCAGTATGTAGAAGAGATGAAAGCTAAGTTACTCTGTTTTAACAAGGGAGAAGTTGCGTGTGTTGGGGTGGGGATATCTCTGTTCCTTGCACCCACTTTCAAGAGCAGCCAGAGAAGTGTTCCAAGGGACTAAAGTAAACCAGTGTTTGAGTCCACTGTCTGATTTCACAGGTGGAGTACTGAGACCTAGGGAAACTAACTGCCTGTTCAAGATCAAAGAGCTAATTACAGAAAAACTAGGAATGCCTCTCAGGTATTTTCTCACCACAGACCATTTTTCCACGGTCATAAAATTAAAGCAATAGTCTCACTTCCAAAGTCTAGATTTTCCTTGAAATCTTTCCTGACTCCACTGAGTAGTTAGCTAACCCATGGAGTCCTTTCTCATTTTCCCGTTACAATGACTGTTCATGTTCCTTTATAGTCATGTCATGTACTGCTATTGGATATTTGCTTGTTTAGGAATACATCTGTCTTTGAGATTAGTGAGGAGAGATACATCTTATTTATTGTGCATCACACAATACCTGACAAGAGATCTGTTAACTGGATGGATAAGTCAATACCTTAGGTAATTTTCTGTGGTGACTCCAAGTCTTCATAAACCTAACAGCTTTCCCATAAAATGAGTATGTTATTTTAAATCATCTAATCAAGAATTACTTGTGCTTGAATGAAGCTTGATAAATCATTTATCTTAAAGTAAGAATTACTAAGCCAAAGATTCAAATCAACAACCAAAATCTTGCCTTAGAGCAGCTTTCACTTAGAAATATATGA
Source organism: Catagonus wagneri (assembly GCA_004024745.2). Lineage (NCBI taxonomy): Eukaryota > Metazoa > Chordata > Mammalia > Artiodactyla > Tayassuidae > Catagonus > Catagonus wagneri. The sequence continues at coordinate 3,664,582 of PVHT020000173.1, read as the reverse complement.
GATGACAAGTTATCAATAGAAAGTAAAATACCTGCATATTCCGGATAGCATATAGTGAGAGGGCTCTTTTTGATTTTTTCTTCAAAGAGATCCTTCTTGTTTAGAAAAAGTATAATGGATGTGTCTGTAAACCATTTGTTGTTACATATGCTGTCAAACAACTTCATGCTTTCATGCATTCGGTTCTATAATAGAAAAGAATACAGCCAATGTGTCATAATGGCAAGGATTTTGAGATATCTCACTTTAAAAAAAAAAAGTGTGGTAGTAATGCAATAGAGCTTAGTCAGCTGAAAAATATCTGTGGTTTCCAAAAGGGCATGGATATATTGTATAGTGCCAGAATGACAGAAGTGAACATGTATACCACACCTACTGCACAGAAATAGCACATGCCTTACTTGAAAATTAAGAAACTGACATAGTCTTTTTTCCCCTTAGTTTGTACTAAATTTAAGATGACAAGAGTTTAACTTTTCTATTTAAAAATATTTCCCCCAGATTAATGGTACATTGAAACATACCTGAAAATTACATGATTGCAGCAAAGATACAGACTAAGGATTACAGAAGTAATAAATTTAAAAAAATAAGCCTTGGACTATAATGGAACTAACTTTATTTTCTTCCAGTATGTAGGTACCAGAAATGGCTAGTTAAGCATCTAGGGTTGAGGTGAGATTAACTTCTTTCCAGTTTTTCAGGATCCATCTATGCTACTTTGCATACTAAAAGGGAAATAGACTAAACAGAAAGGTTAGAGAGAAGAGCCTAAACTTTCAAACAGTTAAGACATTAGCAAGAATTTCTCAAGAATATTTTCTCAGGGGAGTTCCCATCGTGGCTCAGCGGAAATGAATCCGACTAGGAACCATGAGGTTGCAGGTTCAATCCTTGGCCTCGCTCAGTGGGTTAAGGATCCGGCACTGCCGTGAGCTGTGGTGTAGGTTGCAGATACGGCTTGGATCTTGTGTTGCTGTGGCTGTGGCGCAGGCTGGTAGCTGTAGCTCCAATTAGACCCCTAGCCTGGGAACCTCCACATGCCACGGGTGGGGCCCTAAAACGACAAAAGGCAAAAAAAAAAAAAAAAAAAAAAAACAGATTTTTTTTCTGCTGACTAAGCTCTATTTCATTCTTGGCACCATCTCTATCTCTTCATATTCTCCAGTGCTCAATCTCTAAAAGTGATCTCAATCTCTACTTGCCATTTCTTCATCTTCAGCGAGAACCAGGTCATAGTCGCTCAGTGCCACACAGAAGATGATGGCAGTCACTCCTTCGAAGCAATGAATCCATTTCTTCCGCTCAGATCTCTGACCTCCCACATCAAACATTCTGGAAGAGGGAAAATGATGAGTTTAACATCACACTGAATGTTCGGCAGCTCTGAAGAGTTCTAGAAAATCAACAAAAAAGCTCCAAACTGCCTAGGGAAACGTGAGATGGAAGAAAGGAAGAAGTTCTTTATGGGAGGAAAACAATGTCACAACTGATTTTCACAAAGAAAAAAAGCCTGCTGGTTTTTAAATTTTTTGATTGAAGGGAAAATATCTCAAAACAAGAAACCCAAAATACTCTTAAAAAAAAAAACGCATTCTTTAACATAAGAACACTTTAGAACATTAAATAAATACAAATATAAGGGCTGCATACGTGTAAACACTGAGAAGTCACATGAAGCAGAGATTTCAGAATAGAGTATATTCAATTTGCCCAAATCACAAAACTTTAGAGGCAGAAAACATGGTCCCTTCTTCCCACTACAAGATGTTGTTTTCTCTCAGAAGCAATTAGTAGGACTTTTACGTAAAGGAGAAACCATTCCAGGTAAGACAAACTCATATTTAGACAAACAAGCTGCTTAAATTTAAAAGTAAAAAAACAATGGTATAGAAAAAAGATGAAATGAGGTAAATTGGGTAGCCTACTGAATAGTCTGAAAATTAGAAGTGAAAAAACTCAATTTTTACATGGTATACAATGGTAGACCACCGTAGGTTACTATTATAGGATAGTAACATGATTAAACAGTATAAAGACAATCTTTCCTGTTTTTCTTCTAAGTTTATTAGGTTAGGCAAAAGTTGAAATTCACATAGACTACATTATGCAACCCAGAAATAATGACTTACATAATGGAAACACTACAACAACGGGTACATTTTTAAAAGGTTCCATTTATCTAGAAAGTGCACTCATTTAAACAGTCCCTATTTAATTCTCAGGCAAAAAGAATTTTCCCTATAGAATAGTATTGGCCTATAAACCAAATCTGATTACAGCAAAAATTTGTACCCAGTATGAAATTACCTAGTATTGTTACTTTCATCATCAGTTAAGGAGTCTTTCTATTCGTTTAGCTAGTGAATTGTTCATTAAGTTTAAGTATGCCATGTAACAAAATGATTCTACAACACACTAAAGTAAAATGGGTAAGATATAAAAAGGACAACTGTGGTAATAACAATCAAACGAAAACAAAATAAAAGAAATTAAAATGATTACCCATTTGTTAAACTGCCAAGGAGCACAATTTGAAAATTTTACCAAAAAGATATTCCAGAGAACTTCTCTGATCAAAGGTCACATATTTCCTGGCTACTCAATATAAAGTAACAACCAAACTCACCCCATCACACATTTTCCCTCTGTGATGGTTGGTTTTATGTGCCAATTTGGTTAGGCTATCATAAGCAGCTATTTAATCAAACCCTAACCCGGGTACTGTGGTGATGGTATTTTACAGTTACGGTAACATCTATAATCAGTTGATTCTCAGTAAAGAAGAGTATCCTGGATAATGTGGGCAGATCTCATCCAATGAGCCAAAAGGTCTTAAAAGCAAAAATTGCAGTTTCCCAGAAGAAAAAGAAATTCTGCCTCAAACTGCAACATCAGTTTCTATCCAAGCCTACTGTCCTGCCCTACAAACTTCTGATCTGCTAGTTCCGGAAGTCACTTAAGCCAGGTCCTTGAAATACACAAAACCTAGTGGTTCTCTTTCTTGGGAGAACTCCAACTAAGGTAAATTCTAGTATCCAGTGTAGGGTCATGTTATAAAAGAAATATCCCAAACTGCGCAAGTGGCTCTGGAAACGGGTAATAGGGAAAGGCTGGAAGAATTATGAGTTATTTGACAGATAAAGCCTAGACTGCCTTGAAAAGACAGTTAGGAATATGAATATTAAAGGTGACTTTGATGAGAGTTAGATGGAAGTGAAGAGGATGCAGAAAAGCTTCTTAGAAAATGAATATGTACATATCTATACCTATCATCAGGAGCACAATGTTGAAAGATATATGAATGTTATTTCTGATGGAGGTCTCAGAAAGAAATGAAAAAAATATTACTGGACACTGGAGAAAATGTAATCCTTGTTTTCACGTAGCAAAAACTTGGTTTCACTGTGTTCTAGGGTTGGGTGTAATGTAGACCTTGCAAGAGATGATACTGGATGTTTAGATTTAGCTCAGGAAATTTCTGAGCAAAGAGTGCATGGTCCAGCCTTGTTTTTCCTTGCTGCTAAAGTAAAATGCAAAAGGACAGAGGGAAACACTGAGGAGTGAACTACCAAGAAAAGAGGAAAGGACACACACAGGGGAGGCCCTGTGATGAAGGCCAAGGACAGGGGTGATAGGGCCATAAGCCAAGGAAAGCCAAGCCCTGCCTACAACCACCAGAAGCTCAGAGGAGAGGAGACAAGGGAGGACCCTTCCTTTGACCCTTCAGAAGCAACACAGCCCTGCTAACACTGATTTTAAACTTCTAGCTTCCAGTATTATCAAAGAATAAACTTCTGATGTTTTATGCCACCTAGTTTGTGGTAATTTGTTAACAGCAGCTGTAGAAAACTAGTATTTCCCCCCTACCTTGCTCTATTTCTCCTTGTAACAATTATCATCCCCTGAATATTAAATATTTCCTTTCCTCTCCTCCCCATCCCTAAAACAATGCAAAAACAAAGACACGGTTGGTTTTGGCCATGTTATATTCCCTCCACTGGACCAACAAAAACATTCTGTAAATATTTGTTGAATCAAAGAATGTACTATATCTACAGAACATTTTAAAAACACTTTTAAGCAATGATAGACTAGTTTTACTATGTTAAAAACCCAGACCTTGGAGTTATGCTGTGGGAATGTAAAATATAAGAGATTTAACTTGATAATCAAATAATCTGCCTAAAGAATAAATCTCTATTTAATTTGGAAATGAATGATGGTCATTCATATATTGGTCATAAACAAAATAATCTCTGATCTAAGCCAGTGCTTCTCAAACTTTAGTGTGCCTCAGCATCACCAAGTGGGTAACTGGATGCTGCTGGAGACCACACTCTGCGCATCACTGGCCTAATTCATAAGTCGAGGAGCAAAAATGACTTAAGAACTGATACGACAAAGGGTCAGACAAAGCACACAGCATTATGCATTACTTCACACATACGTTATAATTATCTTCAAATTCTGAATTTCTACTTTTTTAAAATGAAAAACAGAACAAGATTATAGCATGTTCTCCATGTAAAAAAGATGAGATTTTGACTAGCATCTAATAGGGAATGAAACAGTATTCTTAGGTATCTTTTTTAGGGGGGATTTAGGGGAGGGAGGGAAGTTGGAATGAGAAATTGGAGATCCTGAGACGTGCTGACTAACCCTCAGACTGTCATTTAATAGCTCTGTGACCAAAACTGGTACAATGCTGACTGATCATATATGAATATCAACCCCATAAATATGACACTGCACCCCAAAAACAATTGCACATTTATATTACCATAGAAAAAGAATAGAAACTTATATTACAATAATTTTCTAATAGAAAGGATGCTTTAATAGCTATATTCAGCAAAAATATCATAGTAAAATAAACTGTTGATTTCTTAAGGCAAAATTATCTGCAGAGACACTTTCCACAAATGCCTAGTCACAGAGGTGATAGTCATCAGCACTTAAAGTCAGTGAATCGATACCACAAAACACACAAAATGATAAACACACACTCCAAAGAGTTCTCAGTAGAACTATTCTAAGTACATTTTTGTCCTCATTCTTCTCAGGACAAGGATAAAAAGCAAAGCTGGAACCATATGTTAGCAATGATAGTAATTTAACAGAATTCACATCCAAAATAAGACAAAGTTTATCTGAAATTCCTGACAGACCTATGTTTAAGTCAGCAAACGCAAACAGTAACTAAAAACATCCTGTGAAATTTTACATCACCCAAGGAGACTAAACAGAGCGAGGTAAGAGGACTTCCTGGAAGGATCATGATGACAGATGACTTTTGCTGAAATGACATCTTTGAGAAAAAGATGGAAGTGAAGAATATGGTCTGGAAGTGAATGTTTAGGGTGCACCTAACCAAGAACAGAAATGAATTTTACAGAGAGTGTCTAGGTACCAAATAACTGATGTAATATTTACCCTTTCCATTTCACATCATTTATGGAACTCTCACCTCTATGGTTCCTTTATACACAGTAAATCATTTTATGTTTAAACCTCTGACAATTAGCAAGATTGTAATAGTCTGTTAAGAATCTTAAACAAGTTTATCCTTACATAACAGGGGCCTAGGTCTAAAATCTGTACTTGCTAATAACCCCAACCCCATGCATTTTCTCCCTGGACTACAAGGCTAAAATAAAACCATCATCTGAACATAACAATTTAAGTTTGCTATAGAATACAGTCTTAAAGTAAGACAAATAAAAAGAAAAAAGTCAGAATTTAAAGTGCACTAGGTTTTTTTTTGTTTGTTTGTTTGTCTTTTTGCCTTTTCTTTTTATCTAAAGCCACACCTGCGGCATATGGAGGTTCCCAGGCTAGGGGGTCTAACAGGAGCTGTAGCTGCCGGCCTTCGCCACAGCCACAACAATGCGGGATCCAAGCCATGTGTGCAACCTACACCACAGCTCAAGACAACGCCGGATCCTTAACCCACTGAGCAAGGCCAGGGATCGAACCCGCAACCTCACAGTTCTTAGTCGGATTCGTTAACCACTGAGCTACAAAGGGAACTCCAAGGTGCACTAGGTTTAAAAACAAACCTTTGGAGTTCTCATCATGGCTCAGCAGAAATGAATCTGACCAGTATCCATGAGGACACAGGTTCAATCCTTGGCCTCACTCAGTGCGTTAAGGATCCAGCATTGCTGTGAGCTGTGGTGTAGGTGGCAGACACAGCTCAGATGTGGCGTTGCTGTGGCTGTGGGGTAGGTCAGGCGCTACAGCTCTGATTCTATCCGTAGCCTGGGAACCTCCATATGCTGCAGGTGCAGCCCTAAAAAAGACAAAAAAAAAAAAAAAACACTAACTCTAACAGTGAACTTCCTTATATAATTAAAATAAATTCACAATTATTAAATATAGCAATAGTTCTCAAATAAGACAAATCAGATTATGTAAAGTAATAATATTTTAATATTCCTGAGTTTCATTATTTAATATTCTAGAAGTAGTAAGCCAACTAAAAGAAGGCAAATGATTTCAATAAGATAATGCCAGCAGCAAAAAAGAAAGACATCAGCAGCTTAAAAAAAACAGTGAAAATATTAGGGTGATGGTGGCATCATACAATGTCTTTGGGACTGTTCCTTCTTCAACTTTTTGGAAAAGTTTAAGGAAGACGGGTATAAGTTCCTCTTTGTATGTTTGGTAGAATTCGCCTGTGAAGCCATCTGGTCCTGGGCTTTTATTTGTAGGGAAGGTTTTCATTGTTTGTAGGGATGTTTTTATTAAAATATTCAATTTCATTTCTAATGATCAGTCTGTTTAGTTGATATATTTCTTCTTGATTCAGTTTTGGCAGGCTATAAATCTAGAAAGTTGTCCATTTCTTCTAGGTTGTCAAATTTATTGGCATATAATTGTTCATAGTATTCTCTTATGGTTTTTTTTTTTTTTGTATTTCTGCAGTATTGGTTGTGATTTCTCCTTATTTATTTTGTTTATTTGGGTTTTGTTCCTCTCCTTTCCTCTTCTTGGTGAGTCTGGCCAGAGATTTGCCAATTTTGTTTACCTTTTCAAAGAACCAGCTCTTGGTTTTACTGATTTTTTTTTTCTCATTTTTTGAATCTCTATTTTATTGATTTCCTCTCTGATCTTTATGATTTCCTTCCTTCTGCTGACTTTAGGTTTTTTTTGTTCTTCTTTTTCTAATTCATTTAGGTGCTGGGTTAGGTTGTCGATTTGAGATTTTTCTTTTTTTGAGGAAGGCCTGTAACGCTATGAATTTCCCTCTGAGCACTGCTTTTATGGCATCCCATAGATTTTCAGTGGTTGTGCCTTCATTACCATATGTCTCAGGAATTTTTTAATTTCCTTCTTGACTTCCTCATTGACCCATTGGTTTTTTAGTAGCATGCTATTTAGTCTCTATGTAGTTAAGTTTTTTCTCGTTTCTTTTCCTGTGGTTGATTTCTAGTTTCAAGACATTCTGTGATGCAACCATCACCCTAATACCAAAACCACACAAAGATACTACCGAAAAAGAAAACTATAGGTCAATATCTTTGATGAATATAGACACAAAAATTCTCAACAAAATTTTAGCCAACTGAACCCAACAACATATAAAAAAGATCATTCATCATGACCAAGTGGCATTCGTAACAGTTTCAAAAGGATGGTTCAACACAGGCAAATCAATCAACATTATATACAACATGAACAAAAGAAAAGTCAAAAACCACATGATCATCTCAATAGATGCAGAAAAAGCATTTGACAAAGACTAACATTTATTCATGATCAAAACTCTTACCAAAGTGGGAATAGAGGGAATATACCTTAACATACTTAAGGCCATCTATGACAAACCCACAGCAAATATAACACTCAATGGAGAAAAGCTGAAAGTCTTCCCACTAAAATCTTGAACAGGACAAGTATGCCCACTCTCACCACTGTTATTCAACACAGTACTGGAAGTACTAGCCACAGCAATCAGACAAATAAAAGAAATAAAAGGTATCCAAATTGGAAGAAAGAGGTAAAATTGTCACTGTATGCAAACATGATACTATATACAGAAAACCCTAAGGACTGAGCCCAAAAACTACTCCAACTGATCAACAAATTCAGCAAAGTAGCAGTATATAAGATTAACATTCAGAAATCAGTCGCATTTCTGTACACTAACAATAAAATATTAGAAAAATACAGTACCTTTTAAAATTGCAACCAAAAAACTCAAATCCCTGGGAATAAACCTGAGGTGAAAGACTTATATGCTGAGAACCACAAAACATTAATCAAGGAAATTAAAGAGGATTCAAAGAAATGGAAAGATATCCCATGCTCCTGGGTTGGAAAAAATAATATTGTAAAAATGGCCATACTACCCAAAGCAATCTACAGATTCAGTGCACTCCCTATTAAGTTAACCATGATGTTTTTCACAGAACTAGAATAAACAATCCAAAAATTTATAGGGAACCAACAAGGACCCAGAATTGCCAAAGCAATCCATAGGAACAAAAACCAGGCAGAAGGCATAACTCTCCCAGACTTCAGGCAATATTATTAAGCCACAGTAATCAAGACAGTGTGGTACTGGTACCAAAACAGACATACAGACCAATGGAACCGAATAGAGAACGCAGAAATAAACCCAGACACCTACAGTCAATTAATCTTTGACAAAGGAGGCAAGAATAGAAAATGGGGAAAAGACAGTCTTTTCAGCACGGGGTGCTGAGAAAATTGGACAGCTGAATGTAAATCAATGAAACTGGAACACACCCTCACACCATGTACAAAAATAAACTCAAAATGGCCTAAAGACTTAAATGTAAGACAAGACACCATCAGACTCCTAGAAGACAACACAGGCAAACATTCTGATGTCAACAGTACAAATGTTTTCTTAGGTCAGTCTCCCAAAGCATCAGAAATAAAAGGAAAAATAAACCAAAGGGACATAATCATACAGACAAGCTTTCGCACATAAAGGAAAACATTAAAAAAAAAAAAAAGACAGCTTACAGAATGGGAGAAAATAGTTTCAAATGATGCAACTTACAAGGGCTTAATCTCTAAAATATACAAATAACTCATACAACAGCAAAAAAAAGCCAACAACCCAACTGAAATATGGGCAAAAGACCTTAATAGACATTTCTCCCAAGGAGATATACAGATGGGCAACAAGCACATGAAAAAATGCTCAGCATCACTGATTATTAGAGAAATGCAAATCAAAACTACTATGAGGTACTACCAAATGCCAGTCAGAATGGCCATCATTAATAAGTTCACAAATAACAAATGCTGGAGAGGGTGTGGAGAAAAGGGAACCCTCCTGCACTGTTGGTGGGAATGTAAACTGGTACCACTGTGGAAAACAGTATGGAGGTACCTTAGAAAACTATATATGGAACTACCATATGACCCGGCATTCCCACTCTTGGGCATATCTCTGGACAAAACTTTCCTTGAAAAAGAGACATGCACTGGTATGTTCATTGCAGCACTATTCACAATAGCCAAGACATGGAAACAACCTAAATGTCCATTGACAGATGAATGGATAAAGAAGATGTGGTATATATACACAATGGGATACTACTCAGCATTAAAAAAAGAACAAAATAATGCCATTTGCAGCAACATGGATGAAACTAGAGACTCCCATACTAAGTGAAGTAAGTCAGAAAGACAAATTACACGATATTACTTATACCTGGAATCTAATATACGGCACAGATGAACCTTTCCACAGAAAAGAAACTCATGGACATGGAGAACAGACTGTGGTTGCCTAGGGGAAGGGGGATGGACTGAGATGGACTGGGAATTTTGGGTTAATAGATGCAAACTATTGCCTTTGGAATGAATAAGCAATGAGATCCTGCTGTATAGCACTGGGAACTATATCTAGTCATTTATGATGGAGCATGTTAATATGAGAAATAAGGTATATATGTACGTGTGACTGGGTCACATTGCTGTACAGTAAGAAACTGACAACACTGTAAACCAGCTATAATAGAAAGCAAAAGAGTGAAAACAGAAAAAATTACAAACAAATGTAAAACAGTATCACGTATAAAGCCCAAAGTTTCATGGTCAGACAGACTAATTATGATCTGCATCTCTCTTTAAGAAAGCAAGGCAGTATTTGTTTTTTTGGAGGAAAGCTGCCATGGAAAACTGAAATTAAATTTTAGTTTTCTAGAAAACTCAATTACATGAACCACTGATAATAGCAACAAATGTTCTATATTTAAAATACTCATGTAGTGAACCAGACATATAACTGCATATATTAATGGTGCTTCCCATAAGCTGTGATACTGAGCTTCTTTTTGAAGTGAGCTGATGAATACTTGTTTTTAGTCTTTGACTAAGAACATTTTTTTAAGATGCCTTCAGAAATTCTGCTTTATTATCATATTGTTTCAGAGTATTAGAGTTAATTGAAACAAAATTTAGCAGTTTTTCACATACTTTGAAAACGGTTACTTTCTGGAAAAAGAGAAACAGTTCTGTAGACTTGAATGTAATTTTTAATTGAAATTCCTGGAACCTGGTTCATTATAAAATGAGCAGACAAGATGATATGAACTACAGGATCCCTCCCATTTCTAAGGGCTACAATTCACTGTTCCTCTGTTCAACCTTAATAAGCTATAGGGCATTCTCAATTAAATGTATAACTTTTTATAAAAAACGTATAATTTTAAAAAATACTTCCATAATTAAGCATTTAGTCTATCAAGTAAAATACTATTTACCCAAAAATAGATGGCAGCATATTCCTAAAATATACAATATTATACAATATACACTATTAGAGCAGGAGTTTCTATTTAAAAATAAAAGTCAAAAACAATTTTTATTTAAATCACTGAAAAATATAGCCAGAAGGAACTTGCATGGTACCTTTTCTTAAGTAGGAATATAAATATTCCTCCTAAGAATGTTTCTTGCCCTCTTTTACCCCCAAATTCTTTCGTCCAACTGTCCGAGAAGTTTTTTTTATAATTTCCAACTCTAAAAATTTTAAACTTTTATTCCTATACCTTTTTTCTTAGACAGTATGTTTTACATCTAAATTTATTTATTTATTTTTATTTTTTTTGTCTTTATCTAGAGCCGCACCCGCGGCATATGGATGTTCCCAGGCTAGGGGTCTAACAGGAGCTGTAGCTGCTGGCCTTCACCACAGCCACAGCAACGCCAGATCCAAGCCGCGTCTGCAACCTTCACCACAGCTCACGGCAACGCCAGATCCTTAACCCACTGAGCAAGGCCAGGGATCGAACCCGCAACCTCATGGTTCTTAGTCGGATTCGTTAACCACTGAGCCACGACGGGAACTCCTACATCTAAATTTAGAAATCATATGCTTTGAAGCTACTCACTTAAAATGAAGATCTTTGAAAGTAAAATGGGTTTCAACAATTCCCGTAGTTTTCACTCGAGTTCTGAGAACATCTTGTTGAGTTGGGATATAATTTGGTTGTGCAATTCTGTCCAAGTCATTCAAATAGCTGAAAAAACAAGCAACAATATGCCAACAGTTAATACTGTCAATTAATATCACCGAACATCATCTAAATCAAAGAGTAAAATATTGTAATGCATACAATAATTCAAATTATTGGAAGTTTTACATCTCTGTGTAATGATATAATATGACCTATTTAAGTTTATATCTTACACAACTCCCACTGAAATGACAATGTTCGTACTTCAGCCACAAAGCTCTTTATACATTTAAAAAATGTCCTGTACTTTGATTCTTAGAGATACTAATTAGTACTTCTCCTTGCTGGAAAAGAAAACAAGAGTAATACTTTTATAAACACCCAAACTAACTGTACACCATAACTTTGTCCCTTAAAATTCATTACTCTTTTTTGCTATAGTGCCAGGTTTATGTTCCAAATTACTCTTGTTGAGGATTTAGAAAGCCTTTGTTTTTCAGAAACTAGCGAGGAAACCTCTGGCCAAAGATCTGATATTGTTCCTTTTCAACCAGCCTTAAGTTATATACAAGAAAACAAGGCACATGTTCCTGTATTCTACATTTTACTGGCACTCTGAGTATTCATATTTTACTTATCACTGATTTCAGTCACTCATTCAACACTCTCTGCTAATGATGCCAAATATGCTGTGATATAAAAACGCAACGGTGTCCTACCATGCAATTATTTTATTTTGCATCAAATTATGTAGTAGAGTCAATAATGTTTCAGTCCAGGTGCTGGGAGACTAATGTGAACCTGAGTGGGTAAAGAAGAACTCATGGATAGAGAGGGGTGTAAAGAGAAATCTAAACTCTACAAGGTATAAAAGAGACTGTCTTTCACATCAGGAAAAGCAGTAAAACAGTATGGAGGCAGGAACAGTCATACCTTGTTTCTCAGAAAGTAAGGCCATTAGTAGGCTATGCAAGGAACGAATCCTAAGGTCAGTGTGGGGAGCATCACTGCAGTGTTTTCTGATACCGGGACAGTTCAAGACACTTTAGAAGATACGCTGGGGTTTATTACAGCGAAGTACCATCTACTGCAACTTGAATCGATGTTATCCTCTGAACCTGTTCCTTAGCCATTTAGAATGAGGTCTTCAAACAAATAGGGTCTTACAAACAAAAGAAGCTCAATAAATATCTGATTTGTGGAGATGGAGTTGGAAAGCTACCCACTGAACTAGCAATCAAAACGTTTTAGACGTAAAAAGACACAAAAAAAAATAAAATAAAAATAATAAAAAAATAGGAGTTCCCGTCGTGGCTCAGTGGTTAACGAATCCGACTAGGAACCATGAGGTTGCAGGTTCGGTCCCTGGCCTCGCTCAGTGGGTTAAGGATCTGGCATTGTCGTGAGCTGTGGCGTAGCTTGCAGACGCGGCTCAGGTCTGGTGTGCTATGGCTGTGGTGTAGGCCGGCAGCTACAACTCCGTTTAGACCCCAAGCCTGGGAACCTCCATATGCTGCTGTTGCAGCCCTAAAAAGACAAAAATAAATAAATAAATAAATAATGTTTTAGACAGGTTATGTGTATGATACCAATATGTGTATGATATTGATACTAGAATACCGAGAGATAGCTTGAGTTAAATGTATTACGTTTAATGAATTAAAAGTAATCTTATTATATTATTACATTGGTGATAATCCCTTAGTACTTTGTGTTTTTAATTCCATGTACATTATGTTCACGTTACTGTCAGAAAATGTGACTTAACAAAACAGGAAGTGGCAAGATTTTACTAACTGTTCCTTTGAAATAGTAAGCTGCTCTTATTTAAGATATATTTCTTTGCTTAAAATGGCTATACTTCTATTAGCCTCGAAAACTAATGCACATTTATATTTCAACAAGACAAAAAAGAACAACAGGCATTGTGAAAAACTCCACTTATTTTAAAAGATGACAAATTTGAAGTGTGAATTTGTGCTTAGATGGTCTCAATGGACAACCTGGCAGCATCTCAACTCAAGGATTCAGAAATCAAGATGCCTTGTAACTACCACGGAGAAAAAGGTTTTTTATCACTTCCCTTTACACTTGAAAGATGGTTCCATTATTACCATAAGGTCAGAACTACCAGTAATAAAATAATGGGGAGCCAAAGGGACACACACTTTTTTCAGTGCACGTCCAAGCACTGTGCACAGGACAAAGGGTCTTGGCCAATATACTGAGCGAGCCCCAGTAGATAGGAGGAAATAAAACTTCAATCTCTTCCTGAGAAGCATCTCTTAATTACTGAAATAGTTCCCCTTGCTGGGTTCAGCTCAGAGCAGTCTCCTCACCATAAATGATTTCCACTTAGATCTTTCTGCAGGTTCTGGGGGTGATAAAGCAAATATCGTGGACCAAGAGTTGTGTTCTTATGCTAAGAAACTTTTTTCTAATTTTCTCTTATAGCCTCTGTAAAGTTTGGTTTTTAATTTAGTCATTATTGAATAAGGGCATATTGTGTGATGCCTGTGTGTCAGCATAAGAAAGAAAACTGGGCAAAAGCAGACCTTACTGAATTTACAGTGGCAGAGATAGAAAATAATCAGAGTCTCAAGTATAAATCCAGTTACCTCAAAATGAATGCAAATCTGTGAATGCTATGAAAGAAAATACACTGTATCATGAGCACATAAAGCAAGGAGGCAAGGGCCTATTCACTGAATCAAGGAGTATTTCCTTGCAGAAGTTAGGATACTAGTTGGAGAGATAGGCTACCTAGCAAATAGGAAGATGTTACATATACATATATAAACTATATATGTAATAATATATATGGCTTATATATCTATAAAACATTAAAATACATAGTAAGATATATAGCATTATGAAAATTGTGCTGGGTTACACAATAACTTGTATTACTTAGTCACTCACACAAATCACTTATCTACCACTGAGTACTCTGATGTGCAACACATGACATGCTATATGATAGTTAGGTCTTCAGGAACCACACTTGTCTGTTTTTTCACTGAAGGTATGTGTATTGACCTAGATCTTCTAATGCCTGTCTTCTATCTAATCCCCACTGTGTCCCTAAGAGCCAAAAGCATCGTGAAGAAAACAATTTTAGAAAGCAAATCGAGTTCACGGCACGTATTTCTACTCATACCATCTTTGACATTTCTTAGTAGGTGTGCCAAAGAATGGAAACAAATCCTTGATTTTTTTTACTCTACACAGATCACCAAGCAGAAAGGTCCCTAATTAGATTTTCTCACAACCTGCTTTACAGACTTCCTGGAGCCACCACCTGGAAAATCAAGGCAGATATTTCCTATTAAAAAGCTGGACTTAGATATCTGTAAACAGTGTCTAATGCAACAGGGTACGTACAACTGACACCTTTCAAATGTAGAGCTATTTTATTTTCTTCAGTGAGAAAATATCTTGGGATCACCAAGCACCTTTTCAAAAGGGCTGCCTGTCACTCAAGGAGCCGTTAACAGGACAAAAAAGCTACCATCCAGACTAAGGCACCACCAGTAAATGAAAACACTCAAATCAGTTACACTCCCTTTCGGCTAGCCCCAGGCAAACTACAGATACACCCCAATTCAGAGTGAACTTTGGGAAGTTCTAATTACTTTCTTGGAAATGTATGAGAAACAGTTCCATTCTGCATGATTCAGTTAGAGTTACATAAGCATGAGTCCCCTGAGACAACTTTTCAACACAAAGGAACTAATAAACAGCATTGCTACCTACAAACATACACAAAAAAGACAGAAAAAGTTTTCAAATATTATCATCCTTAACATCCTGAGTTATACAAGACTGTGTCAGTAGATTCTGTATTAAAATTCACTTGGAGGTATATTTGACTTAACAAGTCATTATTCGTGATCGTGTAGTTCTGAACCTATGATTACTTACTATGCTGCAGAATCATTAAGCTGGTACTCTCGGGATCTGTTGAAGCAAGCTTGTACACCACTGTCTTTCCACAACCTCTTTATAACTCCAGCAAGTTCTGCAGTCATAAAACCTTCTTCAGCAGCACCAGCAAGCACAAAGAGTTGGCGGGCATCATCCTGAACATTCAAAGACCATTTAAAAAAAAAAAAAAAAGGAAAGGAAAAAGGCAGATAAAAAACATTACAGATTAGAAAATGTAGAATAGTGAATTTCCTTTATGCTTTTTATTGGTGTTATAACTTAATTCTCTAAAGCACCACTTAAAAGTTGGCTTAATTAAAAAAGCATCATCTTAAACCCTAAATCCATGTTTTGTGATATTAGTAACAGCTATCATGGCACTAGGAAGCTCAAAGAATGACAACACTTAGAGCTCATGAAGGAATCTATTAACAACTACTCACAATGGATACAAAATACAGAAAACGACAATGTATACCAGAAACCTAACCGTGAACGAAATTCTAAAAATAACCTCTGTCTGACATGTACTCCAATGTTCATTGCAGTGCTATATACAATAGCCAAGACATGGAAACAACCTAAATGTCCATGGACAGAGGAATGGATAAAGAAGATGTGGTACATATACACAATGGAATATTACTCAGCCATTAAAAGGAAAGAAATAATGGCATTTACAGCAATATGGATGGACCTAGAAATTACCACGCTAAGTTAAGTCAGTCAAACCAACATCAAATGCTATCACTTACATGTGGAATCTTAAAAAAAGGACACAATGAATTTTTTTAAAGAACAAATACTCACAGACTTTGAAAAACTTACAGTTTCCAAATGAGACAGGTTGGGGGGGTGGGAGAATGCACTGAGGGTTTGGGATGGAAATGCTATAAAATTTGGTTGTGATGATTGTTTTATACCTATAAATGTAATAAAATTCATTAAGAATTTAAAAAAATAAAAAAATAAGTGAAAATAACCTGTCTGTTATATACTGAAGAGGATCACTTTTGAGAAAAGAGAAGAATATATGCTTTAACCTTCTCTCACCAAAATGTTTCTAATCTAAAAAATACATTAACACTATTAGCGGTTACTTTTAGAGTCTAATTCACTGTTACCTTTCTGGTATGCTTTGCAGATGCAAAATAATTTCAGAGAAGGGAGAAATCAATGTGGAATATAAAGCAAGAACAGTTGCACACAATGGTCTGAGGTTTTCAGGAGACCTAAAAGTATATACACATTAAAATTAAAGGGCCAGGAAGTAGGGATAGGTGTTTGCTAATCCAGGCATAGGAAACAAAATAAACCTGGCTTTGGAGTAGTAACACTCATGATACATATTGAAGACAACATGGAAAAGTTTTTCAATGAAGGAATACTGCACATAAAATTAAATTTTGCTTCAGTTTTAAAGCTACAGTATTTAGTTATTCTGATCCATAGTTCATCAACCCCACAAGGTCAGTGCTGTTCAAAAGAAATACGAGCCGCTTATACAATTCTAAATTTTCTAACAGCACATTTTAAAAAGCAATACAAGGTCAAATTTAATTTTAACAATATACTTTATTTAACCTAGGTATAAAATATCATTTCAACATGGAATCAATATTAAGTTATCGAGGTATTTCATATTTTTATAGACATCTTTGAAATTCGGTGTTTCTTTTATAAAAACAGAGCATCTCAATCCAGATTAGATACATTTCAAATACCTAATAGCTATGTATGGGTAGTAGCTCAGTCTCCATAACAAACTCTAGTCTTCAGCTAATAACACCGTTAATACAAAAATAAGGGAGAAGTAAAATTACCATCTTCACAAAGATTCTTTTTGGCCTGAGATTTGCAGTTTTACATTAAATGGGTAGACAATACCTAATTTTCTCCTGGGGCATTTTTCCAGTGTAGTGCCTTAGTTCTTTATGATGTGATGGCACGTTATGATAAGATGTGCAGAACAGAAGCATTTAGTGACATAAACTAGCAAAGGGGACTAGCTGACAATACAAATTTATTCTGCTGCCAATTTGTGAAATATTTTCTTTACAGATGGAACCCATCATGAAAAATAATCAATTCACTCATCATGGGAAGATATTATTCAAGGATATGTTTCTCTTTTTAGTAAGTCACAAGAGAAACGCATGTAAGCAAGTAACACGTGTACGATATCCTTAACAAACCCCAACAAAACACAGTTTCAAGTCGTTCTTAGCACTGTTTACCTAATTCCAGTAAACAGTTATTCAGTTTACCAAATGATGACTTATATATGAGAAATTTCTAAACTTGGTCATTTTTATTTTTAACTAAATGACGTCAAACATACTTTTCCCCAACCGTTTTAGAAAAGTGCTTTTCATTTAGTGGGCTTTAAAAATGAGCTTGCATTATGATATATTTGTTCAACTTCAGTAAAATTTCTTGATAGAAAAGACTAATGCCTCTGGTGTGGGTCATAAGATCACATTCTCTTCAAACTTTCTAGGAAAGAAGCCTGAAGAAAAGACATGGGAAACTTTGGAAGCTCTATTTATAAGCTGTTTTCTCTCTGCAGCATTCACAAATGTCTCTTCTTCACAAAATGTAAAACAGTCTTTTTTCCTTATAAATCAGAATACTCTTCTCCATGTCATCAGCAGGGCATTCAGATATCTGCAGATGAGCTTTAAGTAATAAATCTAAGCAGGAACTTACTGTAGAAATTATTCTCCCTAATTTTTTGTTTTGTATAGAAAGAACCTGAGGCACAGAGAGACTGTGTGGTTTATTTCAGGTTTCACATGTAATTAGTCACCCTATCACAGATATTAATCAACAATCACTAAGTAGCCATTGCCTAAAACAAGATAGATTTGAAAACTGCAGAATGATGGCAATAATCCCATCCTGTCACGGACTGAAGTCTTTTAAAGATTCATGTAAAATGTTACTTAAGAACATTTACGAAAGATCATCTTGAGTGTACCCAAACAGTGTGACATGGTGTAGAAAAAGGGTAGGGATTATCTATAGGTAAGGAAACTGGTCTACAGGAACTCTTCTGTGGTATGAAAGAGAAAGAAACTTATTTTTCAGGCAATTATTTGTGAGCAGGAAAGAAAAACATTCCTGGATGTGGTCAAGTTAATATGTTTGCAAATGCTAAGAACTAAATGAAAATAAGATGATTTCAAGAATATAAGTTCTAGCTCATCTAACTGTGTGTTCAGGAAACTCAGAAAGGAGATAGGACATGTTACCATGTCAAGAGACAGATCACAGCCTGTTCTCCCACTGATAAGGATCACAAGGCATCCTCTATTTACTTGGTGACGGTACATTTTATTTGAAGCCATCACCTACTTTATGAGAATGATGGGGAAGAGAGGAGACTGAGGAACCATGATGACTGTCTTCTGATAAGTCAAGTATCATCATAGGTAAGAAAGAGTAAATTTTGTGCTTAGGTAGAGAGCAGAAAACAAAAAACACCAGAAAAAGAATTCTTACAGTAAAACACAAGAAAGAAAGAAAGAAAGAAAAGAAGGAAAGAAAGAAAGAAAGAAAAGAAGGAAAGAAAGAAGAAAAGAGAGGAAGGAACGAAGGAAGGAGGGAAGGAGGGAAGGAGGGAAAGGAAGGAAGGAAGAGGGAGGGAGGGAAGAAAGGAAGGAAAGACTGAATTTTTTTTTTTTTTTTTTTTTTTTTTTTTGGCTTTTTAGGGCAGCACCTACAGCACATAGAAGTTTTGAGGCTAGGGTTTGAATTGGAGCTGCAGATGCCGGCCTGCATCACAGCCACAGCAACATGAGATCCAAGCCATGTCTGTGACCTACACCATGGCTCACAGCAACACCGGATCCTTAACACACTGAGTGAGGGCAGGGATCAAACCCACATCTCATGGGTACTAGTTGGGTTTGGTACCACTGAGCCGCAATGGGAATTCTGAGACTGAAACTTTTAAGCAAAGGCTAGGTGATTACTTATTGCAACAGAGCAGATAGAATTTATAAATGAGATTAAGAGTTTAAAAAAGAAACATCAGGAGTTCACGTCGTGGCGCAGTGGTTAACGAATCCGACTAGGAACCATGAGGTTGCGGGTTCGATCCCTGCCCTTGCTCAGTGGGTTAACGATCCGGCGTTGCCGTGAGCTGTGGTGTAGGTTGCAGACGCGGCTCGGATCCTGCGTTGCTGTGGTTGCGGCGCAAGCCAGTGGCCACAGCTCCGATTAGACCCCTAGCCTGGGAACCTCCACATGCCGCGGGTGCGGCCATAAACCCGCGGCCATAAAATGACAAAAAGGCAAAAAAAAAAAAAAAAAAAAAAAAAAAAAAAAAAAAAAAAAAAAAAAAAAAAAAGAAACATCAGAAAAGCCCTCCTACAATAGAGGCTAAATAATATGGTAAAGGAGTGGTAACAAAGGGTGACAGCTCTGAATTTTTGGCTACAGGGACAAATATAGAAATCCTTTGTTTCAAGGGTTTAGTGCAGTTATTTCATTAATAACATTAGCCAACAATACTGAACACCAAATACAATGAGAATTACTCATGTATTTAACACATTTGTACAGCATACAATCACTCCTATAAATTTAAGATAGCTATAATGCTTTTACCAAAGTTAATGTGCTTGTAAGGAAATTTTTAAAACTTTACTGAAGCCACTTCTCTGGGCTCCTAGAGCCAATCCCAGATGTTAAAGAAATGCTTTAAGAAATAAAAAATCTTGGAACTCCCAATGTGGCTCAGCAGAAACAAACCCAACTAGTATCCAGAAGGACAGAGGTTCAATTCCTCACCTTGCTCAATGGGTTAAGGATCTGGTATTGCCGTGAGCAGTGGTGTAGGCTGCAGACGTGCCTTGGATCCTACGTTGCTGTGGCTGTAGCATAGGCTGGCAGCTGAAGCTCTCATTTGGCCCCCTAGACTGCGAAATTCCATGTGCCATGGGTGTGGCCCTAAAAAGCAAAAAAGAAAAAAAAAGAGATAGAGAAAAGAAATACAAAATGAAGAACTACTTTTTTTTCCTTCTAAAAACACAAATATAACCAAGTAAAAATGACTGAGGCAAGGAAATAGGAAGTCACTTTTCTTTTTTCCTTAAACACTGCTTAAAAGGAGAGGGAAAGTCTAAAAATAAAATAATTAATTTTAACTAAACTGCAGACGGCACAATTTTTGACTTAATTGAAGTGAGTATGAACTTCATTATGTCAAGAAGAGAAACTACAATGTTGCACAAAAATAACATATGTATATATTTATGAATCTTATAAATGCATATATTTTTAATTTTCAAATTAATATTTAAGTGTTCTTTGGACAGTATAACCACAATATAACCTGTTGTCAAAAGACACAGAAATATGTAATAAATGATACATGAATTGAGCAAAATAGAAAAATACTATGCTAGAGGCACATAATACATTTCAAATAGCACTGTCACATATATAAAAGGTTATTTCTCAGAATCAAAAACAACATAACTTCTTCATCTTAGTTATTAAACATAAAACAAATAGTACTATAAATAATTCAAATATTCATATGGAAAAATAACAAGTAGAAATAACTGGAGACATTTTGAAAAAGAGTACTGGAGAAGGAAGGCTGAAATGATCAGATATTAAAAATCTACAACTGGTAGAACACTCTCGTACTAATGCAAACCAATAAGGGAAAAAAGTCCCACATCTGAATTTACAGGATATAAAGGTGGCAAGATAAATCAGTAGGAAAGAATATGATTATTCAAAAAATATTTATGAATAATTAGATAACCATCTGAAAAGGAAAAATAATAATGGAGATCCTTATCCCACGCATACAACAAAATAAGTTTGAGTAATTAAAGAACATAGGAACAATGTTAAAATTCAGTTCCCCTAAAAACTTCTGAAATGGCATGAATATCTGGTGAATCTCTGGTTCAGAGAAGGTATTCTAAATGTAAACATATCGGAAGAAATAACAAAAGATTTTAAAAATGAAAACCTAAGATTAAAGGCAATAAGCCAAATGTGACAGAACACTTGCATTTGTGGACACATGTTTAATATATATGTACAAACATGCAGATAATCAAAACACCATGATTCTCCTCAGTAAATGAATAAAGGATAAAAGAAGCCAGTAACATAGAAAAATAAAGTCAATAAAGACATGGAAAACTGCATATTTACATTAAAAAATCAAGTGAAAATTAAATTGAAACAAGACTTTCAAGTGAGCCAATATTTGAAAAATATAAGACTTCTAAATTTTAGCTACCCAGAGCACTAAGAAAAGATGCTGCTGGCTCAGAAGGTAAATTGATACAAGCT
This sequence comes from Catagonus wagneri, assembly GCA_004024745.2. Lineage (NCBI taxonomy): Eukaryota > Metazoa > Chordata > Mammalia > Artiodactyla > Tayassuidae > Catagonus > Catagonus wagneri. The sequence goes on along the minus strand of PVHT020000173.1, from coordinate 3,642,884 downwards.
TTCTCAAAAGCAATCTGCAAATTTGGCAGACAGATCTTCTAACTAACTAATGAAATAAGTTATAAAATTAGAGGAAGAGAAAAGACAAAGTTTTCCATTTCTCATAGCCTAGCTCATTCCAAGCATTGCTTCTCAAGCTTTCAAGGATAAAAGGGCCAATCTTGCATTTTATTTTCTTTTGTTTCCAATCTACTTCAAAGCTAATCCTATTGGAAAAATAACATTTAAGTGACATAAAATATAAATACAGTTTGGGAACTATCAAGAGTTAACATATTAGTTACTCTGTTAATAGCTGTTAAGTTTGTCTACCGCTCACCCTGACTTCTGTGTTCACCTGTACCACACTCTGAGCAGCACAGCTCTAAGTGATGCAGCGCCTAAAACATTTTGATAGGCTCTTGGATAATGCTTCCCTAACTGCACATTATTAAAAACAAAATAATATAATTTATCAAGTTATTGTAATCCACATATTGACTAAGCTCATTATGAGAGAGTCGAGAAAGGATATTAGGCACAAAATTTGATTGCTCTATGCCAGCTTTGAAAACAATTTTGTTTCCTCTCATTTTTAAATAACTAATGTGTAATCTGCTTTGCAAATCTGCTAACTGCCAACTATGAAGCAAACAACTGCAAATTAGTCACTGTCTTAAAATTTTACATCTTCTAGTCAGTTCTCACCCAATTAACCCACATATTACATGTAATTCCCATCAAGATACTGATAAGCTTGTTTGTTTTAACAGGGATATGGGGAATTAAATTGGCTCTCAAGTTCATCTGGAAGAGAAATGCCTAATAGTCTTGAAATTTTTGTTAAAAGAGAACACTGGGATGGGTGCACTTGACCGAACAGATACCAAAATCCTCTGAAACAACAGAAACTAAAATAATGTGAATCTGACAAAACAATAGTAATCATTATATATAACAATAGCAGTAACAAACATTTATGGATCATCTATTATGACCATGGCATGTGGTAAAGCTTGTCATTATTTCTCAGAATTCCGTAAGGTAGAGGAAATTAGTACTTCCATCTTATTATGATGAAAAAAACTTAGAAAGGTTAAGTAATTTAATAAGTGACTGAGCTGGGAAGAAAAGCATATATCAATGATGGAAAAAAATGGAGTCCAGAAACACACTCAATTTTGTGCTTAAGAGTTGCATTTTCAAGTCACTCAGGGATTGAGTATTTAATACATGGCTGTAAGGCAAGAAATGATCAGATTATAAAATATACTTACATTCCACCAAGCAAGAAACAAAAGTAACATTTCTAGAGGGGGAAAGACATAAATCCAAAAACAAAATTCTATAAACATTCTAGAAAAATGATTATTTAAAAATAATTTTAAGTTGAATGTCTAACAGGGCACAAAACACAGAAATCTGAATTGATTAAAGAAGGTTAAACAAGAAACAAGAAAAGTCTTATTTCACACATGTAAAAGAAATATGCTGAATAAAAATATATGCAAAATATACAGAATTGATATCCCTAATATTCAAAGAGACTCAATGTGAAAAGAACAAGGAATTTAACAGAACTACGTAAAGAATACCAAGAGGAACCCACAGAATAGCTATAAAGACAAACAGAATCTCATCCTCACTAAATATCACAAAAATAGAAACTGAAAAAGAAAAAAAAGTATTTTTCACTAAGCTATTAGAAATTAAAATGATATATCTATGTTGATGAGACCCTGGGAAAGTAGACACTGATGCACAGTTGCTAGAAAAGATTATTCACATGTTTTTTTCTGAAAACAAATCTATGGTATTTATTAATCTTAAATACCTCGTTTATCCTTCAACTTAAGGCTAGTACTTCCAAGAATTGATACTTTAGAGACAGAAATATATTCAAGCCTTTGACTGTACTATCATCTTTCTATAATCATTTTTCCTCATTTTTTGTCTGGAAAACTCTTAAGACATGTTCCTATACCAAGCTCAGAGTCCTTTCCTCCTGACTAGGCCATGTTTAATTCATGTTTATATTCCTTAGTAAAATTTCAAGAGTCTCATAAAAAAAATTATTTTTTTTTTTTGGTTTTTGTCCTTTGATGGCCACACCCTTGGCATATGGGGGTTCCCAGGCTAGGGGTCTAATTGGAGCTGTAGCCGCAGGCCACAGCCACAGCAACATGGGATCTGAGTTGCGTCTGCGACTTACGCCACAGCTCATGGAAACGCCAGATCCTTAACCCACTGAGCGACGCCAGGGATCGAACCCTCAACCTCACTGTTCCTAGTCAAGATTCATTTCCGCTGCGCCACGACAGGAACTCCAAGTCTCATAACATTTTAAAGCTTGCACAGAGGCAAGGCAATATCAGACACAGAGCAGACCAATCAGAACTAAAGAGAGATAGGCAAACAAAAGTGATAGTCTAAAGGCAGAAAGAAAACCCTTACCAGGGTATAGCTAGAGAGTCTAAAGACAATGGGTGAAACTAATACCAGTGAAACAAAGATGAACAGAGGAGGCTCACATGCAGATTCCAAAGCATGAAAAAAAAAAAAAAAACGGTTAAAAAAATCTGCCCCCAAAAGGACAGAAAATGACAATTTTCCTTTAAAGAAAATAAGCAAACAAAAAGACCTCATAAAAAGCTGCTTGCATTGACCCTTCACTGCCTCCTACAATGGAGACTACAAAACCTCTCTAATAATCATATAAAAGATCTGAATGCAGAATACTGAATTCATAAACTGGAATGCATAAAATACAACTTATTCAGTTCTTTCTCTACTTTGTCTTAGAGTAGTTCTAAGAGCTCAAAAAGCATTTGTTGGATGAATACATGATGAATGAATAAGTTACAGCCTGAATGGATATAGATAAGACAAAAATTGTCTGGATATAATCAAATCCTGTTTCAGAAGATAATTCAGAAGAATGTTATGAACTGTTATGAAAAATTACTAGAAATCTATTTGAAAAATTTAATTCATTACACTAAGCTTTTAAATCTTTGTTTAAAAGGAAAAGTTTAGTTAACTTAATATTGCCTGGTAACTTATAAATTTTGTAGTACCCTATAAAAAGTAAACCAGGTCTGTTTTACACACTTCTAAAGTGTATGTTCTCTAATGTTGCTTTCATTCTTTTCTTTTTTCCTATTAAGCATCTAAAATGTATGTTCTCTAATGTTGCTTTCATTCTTTTCTTTTTTCCTATTGAGCATCTATGTCAAAAAAAAAAAAAATCTAGCAGACACTAAGAAGACAAAAAGAAAAGATTATGGTTTCCAAGCAAAAAATCTTCACAGTATTATTTAGGAAACGGCATAGAGACATACTGAACACAGTAAAATAAAAAGGAACTATAAAAAGTGGTAGTAGTAATAAAAATAATAATACACTTATTTGTAAAAATATTTAAAATTAAAGATTCAGTTAATAGGTTTCTGGAAAGGTCATGTTTTATATCAACAATTTATTTAAAAAAAAAATCAGGGAGTTCCCTGGTAGCTCAGCTCATCACTGCTGCGGCTCTGGTTACAGTTGTGGTTAGGGTTTGATCCCTGGCCTGGGGAGTTTCCACATGCTGCAAGCACAATAAAAAAAAAAAAAAAAGTCTCTGAATAATAAATAATACACAAATAACAGAACTTGAAATCAACAGATTAAGTGAGCAAATTGGGGATAAAGAAAGAAGAAAAAGGAAGTATCCTATGGACTGGGCTGGGGCTGCTTCCAGTCAAAAAGCAACAAGTTACCTATTGGGCCAAATAAGGAAGCACAGGTACAGAGCCCTGGTTACTACTGTGTGGCAATCTTTGTATATCATGTAATCTCCTGGGTTCCAGTCTCTTTACTGCGAAAATAAAGGGGTAGAACTAGCTTGTCTCCTAAATTCCTTGTCCCTCTAGATCTGAAATTCTGAAAGGTGTTTTCCAATAGCCAGTATTTTCTGACTCTAAAAATAGGCAAACCTCTATACTGTTTTCATTATACAGATTGCTTTTTAGTTTGGGCATGAATACAAATAATTAGATCATTTCAGCATTCCAAATCATAAAAACAAATTTTGAAGAATACTAATGTAGGCAGTTTATTAAACTCGTAGTAACTACTAAAACCTGTGATGGAGATACAGAGGTACCCAATATGCATGTTATATAGAAAATACCACAGTGGTTATGGAGTTGTCCAAACCATCTGAAGAATAAGGAAAATATTCTAGCTCTAAAAGGGAAGATTATATGAACCTGTGTATTCTTATATCACTCACTTCTAAAGCTTCTGGCCTACTTCACTCACTACTATCCTTTTGGTCATGAGATAGATGATAAATCTATGCTATACAGTACAGTGTTATCATGCAGGTTGTTGTTGCTTTTTAGACTTCTCAGATCCACTCTAACAACGTCAGTAACTTACCGCTCGAGCTGAGTCACCAAAGTCTATCTTCAACCTCCCCATGGCCCTAATGATAGCGATGATTGACTGGATGGTATTACTGTAGACCACTGCTTTGTACTGCTTACATTCCTCTTCCGAATAACCAGCTTCATGGATAATTCTAACGAGACAAAAGGAAAAAAAGGGAACATTTACTTCCTCTGATGGAAGGGTACACTTAAACATAAAAACCAAATTCGGTGTTTTAAATCTACTTACTTCATTTGCTTCACAATTGTACTTTTCCCAGATTCACCAGCACCTACAAAAAGGGAAATAAAATAAGGGATTTTTTTTAAATGTACCCCTTATACATATCCAACTCCTAACACACACACACATGCACACTCTGTCTCTTACATATGAGATTTTATATCAAAGTGATCTTTATTGATTTACAGACATACAGAAAAGTTCTTAAAAACAAGTTCCATCTGTTCATTACTTCAGTAATACTTACACTCAACTGAAAAATATAGCTTTCGTTGTTGTTTGCATGTATTCTCAAAAGCATTAAAAAAATTCATCCTTGGAGTTCCCGTCGTGGCTCAGTGGTTAACGAATACGACTAGGAACCATGAGGTTGCGGGTTCGACACCTGGCCTTGCTCAGTGGGTTAAGGATCCGGCGTTGCCATGAGCTGTGGTGTAGGCTGCAGACGCGGCTCGGATCCTGCGTTGCTGTGGCTGTGGCGAAGGCCGGCAGCTACAGCTCCTGTTAGACCCCTAGCCTGGGAACCTCCATATGCCACGGGTGCAGTCCTAGATAAGGCAAAAAGACAAAAAAAAAAATTCATCCTTGTATCAATTAATTTTATTCAAGGTTCTGCTCCTTATTGGAAGATGTCCAACTCATTGGCCAATTATTATAATTTTAACCTTTGCCTCTTATGAAGTAGATGGTCAATGGTTCCAAGAAACTATGAAAATTATTTTAAATTACTATCTTAAAATAGCTCTGTCTCATGCATTATATAGTCAACCGTCATTGTTAAACAACCAACACAAAGCCAACATGACTTGCTAGCATGGGGGATGTGATGGTACACGCAGGACAAAAATGCCTTCCCCTATGTTTTCCTATATTATCCATCAACCGAGTCAGAAACCCATTCTCAAAACCCTCCTTCACTCTCCATGCATCAAGGTTTCCTGGCAATTTGAGATTCCAGAATTACGTCATCATAACAAGAAAATATTACTAATCAAATGCGCTTTTATAATATTAGAGCCCTCCAGAAACTGAGAACATCTGGGCATAGAACACAAAACAAGGAAGGTCTGACAAGTCTAGCATTTGGCTCATGCTGTCTCTGGCAGGGGCTACAGATCAGGGAGCTATTACTACTGTTTCAGAGACAGGACTCAGGATTTTCATCATCTGGGCCACATATTCCCATTTTTCCAGGGCCATTTTTATGGTGCTTTATGCTCCAGCATTACTGAATTTACAGTTCCAAGAATACCTACTGCTGATGACGCCACAAATCTTCAGACATACTATTTCCTCTGCCAAAGTGTAAGGCTCTCTGTTTCCTGCATGCCACACCGGTGATCCTGTGCCAACCAGCAAACCGATGTCCTCCATCAGCCTTTCGCGACCCACTGCCCGTGATCCCTGATGCCTCTCACTCTGCATATGCTTCTATTTGCACGCTCAGCAGCTAACTCAGACTAGACACACAATCCACCAGAAACGTACTTGAATTTATTTAAGCTATCTGTGCTGGAGTTACAGTTAGATGGAAGTCTTCTGGGCCTCATTCCTTTTCCCCCTCCTCCTCTAGCCACATACACATCCAAATCATCAGAAGCATCTGAGAATAAGTCATAGTTAAACAGCCTATTTAAAAATCTGGGGGAAAAACTGCGTAAATTTTACTTGTGTTTTGATATTCAAGAAATTTTCCCAAGATAGCTGCATATTAAGGAGAAAAGCAGGAGCTGAATAAACAATGAGGACATTCTTCATTTACAGACAGCCTTTGGATCTTTCAGGGCATCTGCCAATACAAACAACTCCAAGATAAACAACCCATTATTTATTAATCAACAACAGTGTACTTGGCTCTATGAAAAGCACAATCGTAGGCATTATGGCTCACACATTTCTGTAATTCAGGGAGGTCCACCCAAGTAACACACCCTCTGTAGTTTCCAGCAAGGCTATCTTCAAGGGGGCCCTCTGTGTTTCTAGAGCACCGCAAATTGACTCAGCAACTGTGATGACAGGACTTTCTAGATACCAATGTCTATACACAGGGGTGGTGACTCCACAGGCATAGTGAGCTTCGAGCAACAGCCACCCATGGCCTACTCTGTTAGTGAAAAAACTCAAAAACTGGGAGAAAGGCTCACACTCACACCAGCTCGTCAGGTTTCAGAGCAGTACAAGGGGAAAAAATCAGCAACAGTAAAGAAAAGATGGTTATGAGCTGAACTACGTGTGTACAGATAAGAATTTTTAAATCTTAATGATAAAAAAGCAAATGTATGTCCTTAATTATCCTTACTTTTTTTTTTTTTTTGTCTTTTTGCCTTTTTATGTAGAGCCGCACCCGCGGCATATGGAGGTTCCCAGGCTAGGGGTCTAACAGGAGCTGTAGCCGCCGGCCTTTGCCATAGCCACAGCAACGCGGCTGCAACCTACACCACAGCTCACGGCAACGCCGGATCCTTAACCCACTGAGCAAGGCCAGGGATCGAACCCGCAAGCTCCTAGTCGGATTCGTTAACCACTGAGCCATGAAGGGAACTCCTATCCTTACACTTCTAACTCACTTCATATCTCATATAATAATCAGTAACATGGGACACTAAGCTTACTCAGCAAGGAACATCTAGATAATAGCTCATGGTTCAAAAAAATCTTAAAATATGTTGAACATTAAAAAGTGGGGACGGCAGTGTTATTGGTTAGATTTCTTGGCTAGTCACAAGGTAGTCTTTGTGGGACAGATATCCTAGAGGCAGAAATACTGAGAAAAAAAACATCTTTCAAAGCTTAGCAATTCATGTAATTAGTTTTCAAATCTCAATTCCACAAAGACAGACTCCTAATAGGAAAAATTAGAAATGATGCATGGTTACAGTTCCAACATCTTAGCACTGGTATTCTTTCCACAAAGCAAACAAGAAAGAGTTAAAAGGTTGTTCTCTACAAATCTCAGCACAGTCTTGTCTGAGAGACTGGCAGGAAGCAATATTGTAAAAACAAATAACAAACAAACACTCTCAGTCAAGGCAGGAAAAAAGAGAAAAGGGTAAATTTTCCTAGCAGTACTCAGGTAGGCAGCTAACGCTTTTCAGTTCAATCCAGATATGAGATAAAGAGTTGGTAGCACCCTTCTTTCAGGAAGAAACAAGGACTATGTAATACCCCCAAAGTGGGTGACCACAGCAGTTACAAAGACCAGCTGGTCAAGGAGACTATGTAGCCTGTAAAGTAACTGTCCACAAGCTGATCGCTGTGAAATAAGCAAAACCTGGGGGTATCAGAAGAGAGAACTAACTCCTCAGGAGCAAGACTGTGTTTCATGCTGCCACGGAGGAGGGCCAGGATTCAAAGAGACACTGCGGGAATCTCCCAGGCCACTCTTTAAGGAAGAAGTGATGGATGGAAAACTGCATCTCTGAGAGCAAACACGGAGCCCAGCTGGTGTGTGAAGTAGAGCTGGGCATCTGGTGATACACCCCACACAGATGGAAGAGGACAAAAGAGCACCACCACAGTAACCCCGACAGGGACTCACCTGCAGCTCAGGTCACAGGCATGGGGCTGCTTATAAACAGGACCCAGGAGAGAGAAACAAATCAGGTTCTGACAAGGAGAGGAAAAACTAATCAAGATCTAAGTAACCCCTGGCTAGATCCTAAGACCTTGAATAGAATTATGTAATTTACCATTATAAAAATTACGTAATTTACCATTGTAACAAAATGACTTTTGTTGAGGGATGGTCTAGGAAATTTGGAATTTTAACGGTGGTGAGGTTTAAAAGAAAAAAGGAAACACCTCTGATCTCAAAAAAATAAATTTTTTTTTGGTTTTCAAGTATATGCTTTATCCAACTTTCTGCCTAGATTTCTGCATATATCATTTATTTACTGATTTTAGGATTATAAGCTGCCCAACATCACAGGCTGTATAGTTATTAAAATGGTGATTTAGTCAAAGTTATCTTATGCTGAATTTCTGACACCATTACTCTACTTTTAAAAAAATCCCAGTTTATGTAGGATTAATTTTAAACTGAATAAGACTAAATTACAATTTAAACTGGAATAAAACCAAATTTACAAGGGAATTCAAGTCCCTTCTGTTTATCATAATGCCACTATAAGATTAAAAAGATCAAAGTCTTTACTTTTAAGATAGAAGCAAAGAGAGGGTGCAAGGGCAAAGATAAATTAAAAATAAGAGGCTTAATTATCCCTGTTGAAAGTAAAGGAAAATGTCCCTCCCTTCCTTTTTCTTAGGGCATTGACTTTAGAAAAATTTTAAGTGTAAGTACATTCTCCACTCTTGGAAATGTATACACAATTGACCCTCGAACAACCTGGGTTTGAATCGCATGGCTCTACAGTTATATGCGGATTTTTTTCAATAAATTCATACAGTAGTACATTGTCCCAGGTTGGATGAACCTGTGGCAGGTTCTGGAACCAATCCCCTGCGGGTACCAAGGGACAACTGTTTATCTTTTTGAAAACTCAACCGGCCTTTTTGGTCAGTTTTATGTTCCAAGAATGTCTTTCTCAAGGACCTGAGAACCATCTCTTTGTACAGTAAACACCACCTTATAGGGAGATAGCACTCCTTTCTCCCAGCTTCTGCAGGTGGGTAGGCTGTCTAAGTTGGGTGGGTGCCTTGCTACAAGATGTGAAACTACCTTTTGTCATAAAGATAAGAGAAGTCTGTTTCTCTTCTGGATAAGGCCAACTAGGTAAAAAATACAGTCACCTCTGTTACCAGGTAAAGTTATGATGAACTATGTATGTATGATATAAGGTGTTGTAAAGCCTCTCCCTTAGGCACTAGTTGTTTATCTTGAAACCATGTATGTATTGGATTGTACTGGCTTGGCTAGTAAGTGGGTGAGATACCTTTCTGTCTTGGCAATCTCTTAATGGACTGCCTATCATGAAATTCCTACAAAATTTTTTTTTTCTCCATTACGTTTGTGAAGATGATTTTTAGGTTGGGAGCAGACTTTGCTTTTAATTCTAATTCCCCAAAATGGGTTATAATCTAGAAATCATTACTTAGTTGTAAGAAACTCTAGACTTACCAAAGAAAGGAGAATTGTGGGCAGCACAGGAAGCTTTTTCCTGGCATCTGAATCAAAGAGACCATGTAAATAGCTACCTGAACCAAAAGATCAATGTTTCTAACAAGTCAAGTCTACAGACTCACGAGGTGAAGGTGAGGAAGGCAAGAGAACTGGAGGCCCCAAGTATATTCTTGGGGTGGGGGGGGTTAAGTTTTCTGCAAGAATGTTTAATTCAGTGTTTTTATTTGTATAATAAGAATAATTTAAGAAATTCTGAGTCACTGATGAATGCCCCTTTCTGACTGAACTGAGCCATACAATTTCAAGGTCTATATTTGTGTTTGTGTTTATAAGTGCCTAAGATACTTGAGCAAGTGCCAAACAGTGTGCCTTGCTTGGTAACCTATCCATCCATCACTCTATCTGATCTGGCTGTCAATCACTCAATCTCTTACCCAAAGAAAGAGCCATGTGTTTCCAGCAGGCCAGAGTTGTGTTTGGAAGTAAAAGTCCCTGTGCTTATAGATCTTACACAAACCATCAATAAGATATTTTACAAATTATTATATTTTACAAAGTATATTGAAAACTTAAAAAATAATCACTTTGGATGTAGTAATTTTTTTTCTCCTCCAAGAAAGCAATGCAATCTAAGTGCCAGAGATTTTCCCTGGTCTTTTATGTAAAAGTTACCAAGAAAAAAAAAATCATAGCACTGAAAGGCTAATGTGAAATCTGGCCCACAAAAGCTGTCTTCCACCATCATATCACAGAAAACATCATTAAAGGATGGGGCCACAGCAGAAAGCAGCAGCACTGAGAGAAAGCCAGGATGAGAACTCTGATAGCACCCCTTGAACCTTTAGATGTAGTCATACTTAGGGAGACTTGTGCAACTCACCATCCAAAGTGGGACACTGCTGAGAGTTAAAGGGGGCACAAGCATAAATCAGAACTGACCTGGGAAAAGGAGAAAATATATCATGCTAGTCAGAACTGGAGACAATATAACTTGACTTGCAAGCTATGAGAGTCAGTTATGAGTCTGCTTTCCGTCACGTGGACCCGAAAAGAGTTTTGGACTAACCCTGTGCCAAACAGCATTAGTTTAATTATCTTTAGCTAATAAGGGAAAAACAAGGGAAGTTAATGAGGCCTTTGCAGCAAAGTAAAGGTCAAATGATAAATACCGCATGCTTTACACAAGAAAGTTAGAGAATTTGAGATAGAGAAAAGACATGGAAAAATTAGTCATTATGTAGCTCACAGTAGAAGAGCTATGGCTTAACCCAAAAGAGTCATATTGTAAGTGCAATTTATTGTGACTAATACATCATTACGTGTCTTACTAATATTTACTTTTTAAATGTTCTGTACCTTATTTTACAAATTTTTTTGTTTTATTTTATAGTTCATAGAACTATAAAACATAAGGAATTTTGCTTTCAATGACAGTTACACACATTTATGAAAATAATTTAGAACCACACAGTGGGGAAGGGTTTTCCTTTATCAGGGAGCCATACACTGCATTGTCTAAAACTCAAGTCTAACTGTTCTCATGTTTTTGCTCACCTATTAAGGACCAGTAAATAATTAACATATACAAATGTTCATCTTTTCCTATGTTGCCCTACAATTCTCTGTGTGGGTTCCTCACATTTCTGAACATACGTGAGCAGAAGCACTGACTGCCTTTGTCCTCAACCAGCTTTTCAAGGATGTTTATGTAAGGAACAGTTTTGGAAGACAGACGTAATGCCTCTCTCTGGAACAGCATAATGAAGATAACAGCTTCCAGAGCAAAGGTCAGACAGGCATACTGCACATTTTGGAAAAAAAAAAAAATATTGGGGATCCCTGAATTCCGGGCTTCTCTACTGCAACATGACTCACTGCTTGTGCAGCTATGGCTCTCTTCATGTTGCCTGTAGGGAGCGGAGGCCAGGTAAATTGCCATAAAGGTTGAGACTCGGACAACTGCAATTGTTGTAATAAACCCATTTTTGTTTCTGAATTAGGACTCTCACGTCTTTTGCCAGCAACTATGAAACTGGGGTAGCCTAAACTGTTACCTTGAAAGTAGGGTAAAGCTAAAGCTTCCAGTTACTGAATAGTTCTTGGCATGTTTTTCTGCTTACTTTTTAATTAAGTCCCAAATTTCTGGCAACTATGAACAATTCTGGCCATTATCTCCACACCCATACTACTCATCTCCTTTTTTTCTTTTTCTTCTCTCAAACGGCAGCTCAAATAGGTTTGTCCAGTATGCCCAAAGAAACTGCTAGAATAGTGGTTCTCAAAGTATGATCTAAGAACCAGCAGCATCAGCAACGCTCAGGAAATATGCATTCTCAGGTCCTACCCAGAACATACTGACTCAAACTCTGGGAGTGGGGTCCAGGGATCTGTGTTTTCACAACCTCTCCACGTAACTCTGATGCAAACCTGAGACTGAGAACCAGTGAAGTAGAGAAAGGTCATCTCCATTTTTTTTTTTTTTTTCTTGAAGAGGGATCAGAAAAATTATAGTCATTAAATTGCTGATGAGCAATAAAAAACATTATTTTTATGAAATGATTATATTTCCATCTCACCCTCCCCAAGAGTGAATCAGGTAACCTTGTTTTACATTTCTGCAAATAGTTAATTAAAAGAAAGCTGGATTCAGAAGTTCCCATTGTGGCTCAGTGATTAACAAACCCAACTGGTATCCACGAGGATGCAGGTTCGACCCCTGACCTTGCTCAGTGGGTTAAAGATCTGGCATTGCCATGAGCTGTGGTGCTGGAAGCTGATGTGGCGCAGATCCCACATTGCTGTGGCTATGGTGTAGGTCAGCAGCTACAGCTCCGATTCGACCCCTAGGCTGGGAACCTCCACATGCCCTGGACACAGCCCTAAAAAAAGACAAAAGACAAAAAAAAAAAAAAAAAAGCTGGATTCTCGTATCTATACCTGCATTTAATATGGTTCAATATAGTACTATGGTTGAATGAAGAAAATCCATTTTCACAGAATAATAGTTAGAAAATGAAAGAGCATTTTAATAGCATTTGCAGATAATTATAGATAGTCTTAATTCTATACCAAAATTTGAAATGGGTATCTTAAATTTGGTTATAGTGAATTTCTTTTATTTTTATAGTTTGGTAGTCTAAAATCCACTGGTCTATCGTGTACTTGGAATGGATCTTCTACACATGCCTGATTCGGAAATCAGTTCCCAGAGTTATGGAGAACTGAATGCCAACATATTTTCAATATAAAACAATTACTTACGTTTAATTGCCTTTTTAATATTATCCGTAACTGTTTCAGAAAACGCTTTAGGTCTTGAGAAGATACCAAACTTCCAGTGACAGGGACAAGGTTTTTAAATTTCAATTTTTCTTTTTTTTGCTTGAAAGCTCAAATTTTCTTACTGGCAACAAATACTGTTAGCTGTTTTCCTTTAAGTGACAACCGACTAACTCTGCCAAATCTCCAAGTTGGATTAACTGTAATTTGTCTATCAGTCATTCTTTCAAATGAAACTGGAATGGTATTCCAGGAAAAGAGCAACTAATTCAATTACACAACTGCTCTTCCTCAACATAACAGGCTTCGCACATGCAGAAATAGTTTGGATGTTCTTCCAATCTGGTCACACAGAATATTAAAGAGGTATAAACTTAATGGTCAAGATTTAATAAAAATAATGGTTATAACTTCAATATATTTTTAGCACAAGTTCACGGCAGTGGAGAATATAATGACTACTGGTACAATTTTGTGAAACTGACCTGACTCAGTAGTTTGACCCATTATTACTTTGCTACCATTACAGCAAATAACACAACAGGAAAGGCAAACGACATCTTAAGATTATTATGAAAATGGTCTTAGGGGGCCCCAGCGTCAATGTATCCCTCCTAGAACTCCCTCCTAGAACTGCTGATTTAACGTCTTTCTCACCCACCGGATTATATATAAACTTTGAGAGAGGAGAGCCCTTAGTTTTTATGGCCGTAATACCCTCAAAGCTTATGCCCTGCTTAGCACAAAGCAGAAGCACCATACACATGTACTTACTGGCTGGGTAACAGGAAGGGGAGTGGCAAAGGGAGGGGAAAATATACCATGAATAAAGTGTAACAAAATGTAACTGAATACTTATATGAACTGTGGAAAGGGAGAATTCTGTTAGAAGACCAGAAGAAATAAAGGGGGTAAAAACGTGTGCTTTTGCCCATTAAACAGGTGCTCTTCTTCCACTGGAATATGAGTAGTGGCTGGGAACACGGCAGCCAGAGTCTACATTTCTCATCCGTCCTTGTTGCTAGGTGTGGTCACATCACCACGTTTCTCATCAAATCATGACATGTGTGAAAGGAAAATGCAGTCTTGGACTCTCTCCCACTCTATGTATAAGCCAGAAAATGAGTGTCCCTGTAGTCTTGTTCCTGCTGGATTAAGACAATGTCCAGGGGTGGTGGGGCAATGAGGAGCCAGGAACAGGGGTCCCTGAATGCCCAGGGCAAGAGAGAGCACTATTTTACCTTAGATCTGCTACATGGGAGAAATAAACACCCATGGTCACACTAGATTTCTCTTATAAGGAGCTTGGCCTTTATGCTGACAAAATTTTTAAAAGCTGTCTAGGTTCAAATACACAAGCAAATATATAAACATAGATACATAAAAAAGACAAACTAAAAGCTCGCCAAACCTACAAATGTTTAAAAAATGACCATAAATAAAGTGGAAAGGCAAATTATGGAACAGGGAAAACTACCAGTAACTAAATTAACAACAATTAACAAGAAAAATACCAACATTCTAAAGAGCAAAAGACACAATTTACAGAGGAAAACAAGCATACATAGTAGTTTTAAACTATGTATATATAAACATACATATATTCACACAAAAAAACTTGAAATATACCAGAAAGTGTTTATATCTGAATAATGCAATTTTATGCCTCAAACATTTGTATAATTCCAAATTTTTATACTGTATGTAAGACTAAGTAAAAATGATGGAATTTACTTAGAAAAATTTGGTCATATCTCCCTTGACTCAAGTTGAATAAGATCATCATTCTTAATCTCGTTAGCTTCAACCCAGGATCAGATCTCATCACTCATGCACATAAATCTCACATTCTAATCACAGTAAATCACGGCTGCTTCCAAAAGTTTCATGATCATCCCTGACTCCATTCCTCCCCCATACTTCCTCTCGAGTGGAGCCGCGTGTCAACACAGGCACTAAAAAGGACCACACCATGCTTAGGCGGGGAACACCTGGGGTTGAACTTTCCCAACCAAGGCTCGTCCACTTCTCAGGGAATGTGAACTAAGCACAGACACCAGGCCACCAGGCCGACCACAGGGCCCAATCTGGTAGGTAGAAAACCATCGAGATTGCAGCCCTCCCGAACCTTAGGTGAGAGATTCCGAGGCCCGCTCTCAGAGGCAGCGGGCTCTAAGACGATCAGGAGACACAGCGCCAGAGACTTCAACTGTGCTGCCAGGAGCGCTGAGGTGACAGCCAGGGCCTCCATGACCAGAGGAGGCAGAGCACATCAAACCTAAGGGAACAGACCCTGTCCCTGCCCCAGTCAGTTCAAGCAAGTCACTCTTTCCTCCCTTCCCACCCATGGTCCCCCACACCAATCAGGGAGAAGGAAGCATGGCAAGGGATATAAAACATTTTTACCTGAACACTACATAAATGGAGTGTTTAAATGATCAGCTTGGACTAACTAAGGCATAAGCAACAGGAAGGAATATTTTGTAATTTTCCCTACTAACCATCAGGAGGTAAGGTGATTTTAGGGTAAATTAGAATAGTATGAATTACCTCTTATAACCCTCATTATTAATACATAGGCAATGATTTTTAAGCATATTTTTAAAATATGTGGATACTATACTTTCTCCTATCAAACGTCCCAAATTTTACACACTATCTTCACATCCTGTTCAGAGGAATTATAAAACCAGACTTGGATGACCACATTTCACACCCAGTGTGAGCTGACACCACTCTTTCACCACTTTGAATGCTTCCCTTCAGTATGTAATCTGATACAGACACAGTTTTTACCAACTGAAATTAAATCAGTTCCATGTGGTGCCATGCTTTTGGCATGTATACATGTATCTTAAAGTTTTAAGAAGATTCTGGTTCAGGCTATCAAAGTGGTTAAGAGAACAGAGACAGAATGCCGTCGCTGTTGCACACAGCGGCACAAGTATAAGCAGTCCAGGACTCACGGTCAGCTTGACATTGTGCGAGATTCAAGTGCGTTTTGTCTTATTGCTCTGCCATCTTCATAACACGGCTTCCAACTCAGGTGTATCTGCTGGAGATCCCACTGGTACATGAAGTTGCAGTCAGTGGGAGGGACAACAAGCAGAGGCAATAGACGGAAATATGCTGTCCCTTTAAGGACACAAGCCAGAAGCTGTAACCCTCATCTCCCCTCACATCCCCAGGAGCAGAACCTAGCTTCCTGGCTTCACCTGGAAACCAGCAAGGCTGGTGTTGGCCAGTCACAAGCGGTTGGCTGTGTGTCCAGAAAACAGATATAAAGCGATAGTGGATACTGGGAAATAACCAGAAATCCCTGCTCATTCCATAAGTCTATTCTTTTCTTTCCTGTGCTGTCTTTTCCACCATTAAAAAAAAAAAAACTTAAAATTAAATATTATGCCAGATAACATATACAAAAGAAAAGATTTGGGTTTGGGTTTGCTTATTTACTTTAGTTTCCTCCTGAAAACAAAGTTGGATGCCTTGGAAAAATTCAATAAAGCCAGCTGCTAAAAAAGGCTACTGAATTAGATAAGTGTGAGAAACTGTTCAACAGAGAAGTGAAAAAAATTAAATCTAAAAGGATTCCTTTGCAAGTATCTTTAAATTCTCATTAAAAAAAAAAAAGAAAAGAAACTAGAAATAAGGGGTCCATTTTGGATACTCAAAAAAAGAAAACTCAAACTATAATGAGTGAATCATACTCCCCCAAAAAGGTCATGATCCTACATCACAAGGCTGCAGAATAACACTGTACCTGTGTGTTTTCAACTAAAATAAAATATTCCAGTTAGATTTGCAAAAAAAATTTTTTTTGAGGATCTCCCCTTAAGACAGGTAGCTTTCGACAGATAAATTCTGATCCCAACAGTCCAAAGGAATTCTACAAAGGAAATTTCCCCTTGCATATTAACGTATTTAGATATTAATTGCCTTTGTCTTCCAATTTTTCATACTCCTCCCAAAATATTTTTCTAAAATATTTAAATTTATATCAACTCTTAAACACAAACTTCTGAGCATGGCTTCCCAAGGACTCTAGGATCTGAACTCACACGACTTTGTCCTCACCTCTTTTATATACCAATCATCCTCTAGCCATGTAAGTCTTTAAAATAACCTATCTAATTTATAAAGCCAGAATTGTAGCAAATTTGTGTCAAGGATTATGTCAGACAATGAAGTCAAAGTTGAATAAGTCATGAGGTCCAAACTCTAGAAAGCTATATCTACAATACAAGGACACAGTCAAGAAAATGAACAATTTTAACGTATTTTCTTTTATTAGGTATGAAGTACCCACTATATGGCAGGGCATCGAGGCAGAGTGAGTAGGAATAAGAGCTGTGGTCCCTGTCTCATGAGGAGGAGTAACAGGTGGCAGGAAATACTTCTGTCCTGTGGTAAGAAGACGCTACTTGGAGGAGGTGATTAATACATGCAGATCCTGTACTTAAAATATCAACACCTGTTACTAACATATCGACAAATTTTTATCAAAATTTGTTTCAGTAAAAGGTTACAGAAAAATTAGTACAAACAAAATTTGCACAAGTACATGTAATTCCAAAGTTCAAGACCTACAGAACTATTACACTTTTCATTGGTTCACTAACACCTCAAACACCCTCCTTCACCACTCTCCCAGAAAAGATACTGATAAACAAGACTATGTTCAGAGATGTGGTGGAGAGGGCTAGAAACTGCTCCATTTGAGGAAATGCTGAGGAAGGTTGGCATGCTTAAGGAAGAAAACGACTAGGAGAAAACAGGATGCCTGATAAATACCCAAAGAGCCCTCACACTGGAAGAGAAGTTTTACTGTGACACTTGAGAAGGCCAAATAAAGATCAATAACATAATTTACACAGAAGCAAATTTGTCTCAGTAAAAGGAACAGCCTATTAACAACCTGATGCCAGAATCTATAAAACATCATCTGTCAACAGAATTATTACTTACCCCCCTCCAGTCTTTATTGCCGAAGGCACATACATAAGCTTTGTTAGATGTCATCTTCCATAATTAAGGTTTAAGTTAAGAAGAAATGGGGCAACTCTCGATTTCCCACAGTTAACATACTTCATTGTACATTCAACGTTTTCGTTAAAAGGGTAATCTCATTTCAGGTATTCTCACCGCAATAAAAGGGTGGAGTGGAAGGAATGGTGTAATCGAGAACTCTGGATTACACTACTGGGAATCATCAAAATGATTTGTACTATCCTGATTTATGCAGTCAGGATAGTAAAATGTAGGTTTCATACAAACTACAATAAAAGACTACAATAATAAAAGACTCATATATTCTGGCCAGAGCCAGTTTCTATGCGAGGTCAAAGTCCCATGGAGAGCAATAAAAAATAAGCCTTCACCGCTTCTTTTCTTTCCTTCTTTCTCTCTCTTTCTTTTTTTTCCCCCTTTGGCCATGCCTGCAGCATGCAGAAGTTCCTGGGCCTGGGATCAAACCCCACATCCTGGACCAATGCTGAATCCTTAACCACAAAGCCACCAGGGAACTCTTTCACTGCTTTTTCTCATCGTTCTCTCCACCAAATAAGAGTGAACCTAAAAATGATAAATGATGGGGTAGCTTTAACTAAATCCCCGCACCCCATGCAAACTGACATAGTGAGTCCTAGAGTTTACAATGAAACAGGGAATCATTTTTGGTTAAATAATGTATCAAATTTCTCATGATTGGCTAGAACATGATACAATAGGTTGGCAAGTATTAGCATACTAATCAGAAAAGGTTTATGTAAGCAAAGAGGTTTCACATCATGAGTTATTTAAAAACGTAGTCTGGTGATCTGTAAGAGAAGGAATTAGTCTTAATTTGAGAACACAAGTTTCTAGTTGAACCAGTTGCTCGAGGGATATGGAACCTGAAACAATAAACTCTTAAATGCCAACTGGGTTTTCTTTTTTCAAACTGTCTTCATTAAAGCCATATTATACTTACTATACGATATGCTGATGTGGGAGTTCCCATTGTGGCTCAGCAGGTTACAAACCAAACTAGTATCCATGAGGATGTAGGTTCGATCCCTGGCCTCACTCAGTGGGTTAAATATCTGTAGGTAGCAGACGTGGCTTGGATCCATTATTTCTGTGGTGTAGGCCAGCAGCTGAAGCTCAGATTTGACCCCTAGCATGGGAATTTCCATATACCACAGATGCGGCCCTGGAAAAAATAAAAAGATATGCTGATGTGATGTTAAATGTGAAAAATGCGTATCTAATA
The DNA here is from genome assembly GCA_004024745.2 of Catagonus wagneri. Lineage (NCBI taxonomy): Eukaryota > Metazoa > Chordata > Mammalia > Artiodactyla > Tayassuidae > Catagonus > Catagonus wagneri. Next base: position 3,623,634 of record PVHT020000173.1, on the reverse strand, counting down.
ACTAATGAAATACATGTCTCCTCAATTCTGTCTCACTAATGATGTAAATACCAGGTTAGAACTTCCATTAGAGATTTAGTATACTTATGATTTAAGAGTTAACAAATAGGATACTACTTAACATATACCAGGATGGCCAGAATTAAAAAGTCTGGTAATAACAAGTGCTGATGAAGATGTAAAGAAACTGGAATGCTTATACTGTGGTGGTGGGAATATAAAATGGTGCAGCCACTTTTGAAAACACTCCAAAAATTCAAAAAGTCAAATGGAGTTACTATTTAATAAAATATTTCCACTTCTGAGTATATTCCCAAGAGAAATGAAACATAAGCCCATGAAAAAATTAAGCCCATGTAAATGAATGTTCACAGCAACATTATTCATAATAGCCAGAAGACAGTAAACAACCCAAATTACTCATCAACTGCTGAACAGATATACAACTGCTGTCATACCCATACAATAGAATATTATTTGGCCATAAAAAAGGACTGAAGGACTGATAGATGCTACAAGCAAACTAAGTGAAAGAGATCCAACAAACAGACCACATATTATATGATTTCATTTATATGAAACATCCAGAAATGTCAAATCTATACAGACAGAAAGATTAGTGGTTGTGTAAGGATGGGCAGGGGGCAGAGTTTAGAGGAAATGGGAGGTGACTACTCAAGGATACAAGTTTCTTTTGGAGGTAAAGAAAAAATTCCTAAATTGACTACAGGAATGGCTGCACTACAATGTGACTATACTAAAAAATATACTAAAAAACACTGAATTATACACTTTAAAATGGCAAATGGTATAGTTGGTGAATTATATCTCAATAAACATATTTTAAAAGTTAATAAAAAAATTGATAGTCAATAATTATAATTTAAAAGACAATTTTAAGACTATTTTAAAAACCAGACTACAAACATTCCATTTACCTCTTTCCTATGATACTGTCTTGAAACCTTGACAAACACTTGCTTCCTTGCTCATAGTTAAGACCAAATCTTTTCAAAATGGAACCTTCATTCTACCTCCCCTTTCACTGTGTAGCATTTCGACTACACAGTTTGCTGAAAGACTCCTGACTTTATCTTAAGCAGAATTCCAAAGATTTTACACCTAGCAGGCAAGTGGTGTTTCTTATGAGGTAACGATGTATTTCTACTACTTCAGTCTGAATCTAGTATCAGCAAAACAGTCCCTCAGAGGAAATTTTAGCCTGTAGCTGTCTAGACGTGCAAAAGTTAAAAGGTTTTAGGCCACTCAACACAGTCATTTTAGAGCTTCATTAAAGAGAGCCAGAGGGCTCCTACAGAGGTAAGCAGATGGAAAAAGCCATCCCATGTGTAGGACAGGACATGCGATCTTCCTAAAGCTGTAATCTCTTTTTTTTTCTTTTTATGGCCCCAGCTGCGGCACATGGCAGTTCCCAGTCAAGGGGTTGAATCAGGGCTGCAACTGCCACCCTACATCACAGCCACGGCAACGCTGGATCCTTAACCCACCAAAGGAGACCACGGAGCAAACCTGCATTCTTACAGACACTAACTATGGCAGGTTCTTAACCCACTGAGCCACAGTGGGAACTACAGACCATCATCGTCTAAATTATGATTCTTGCTCCCTATTTTAAATACAGGAATATTTTTAAAGATTGAAAAGTATCATGGAGTTCTCGTCGAGGTGTAGTGGAAACGAATCCGACTAGGAACCATGAGGTTGTGGGTTTGATCCCTGGCATCGCTCAGTGCGTTAACGATCCGGTGCTGCCATGAACTGTGGTGTAGGTTGCACATGCGACTTGGATCTGGTGTTGCTGTAGCTCTGGCTTACACCGGCAGCAACAGCTCCGCTTAGACCCCTAGCCTGGGAACCTCCATATGCCGCGGGTATGACCCTAAAAAGACAAAAAAAAAAAAAAAGGGGGGGGATTAAAAAAATCATTATTTTTTATATTCTGACAAGATAATTAAAATCACAAGACTCAAGAAAAGAACTACAAAAAGAGGGTAATGACAAGACTATTATTAAAATATTTAAACTAGGAGTTCCCATCATGGCTCAGCAGTTAGCAAACCAGACTAGCATCCGTGAGGATGTGGGTTCAATCCCTGGCCTTGCTCAGTGGCTTAAGGATCCGGCGTTGCCATGAGCTGTTGTGTAGGTCGCAGACCCAGCTCGGATCTGGTGTAGGCTGGTGGCTACAGCTCTGATTGGACCTCTAGCCTGGGAACCTCCATATGCCAAGGGTGCAGCCCTAAAAAGACAAAAGGAACAAAAATAAATACATAAAAAAATAAAAGTGTATAAAAAATAAAATATTTAAACTAGACAGGACGAAACCAATAAACTAATACAGAATGAGAACAGATCAAGCAACAACAAGGAAACAAAGCTGAAGTACAAGAACTGACAATAGAGGAAATACACAAGCCCTGTCAACATAAAAAGACAATCAATCTCATCAACTAAAAAGTAATAAAATATTTTTAGCCAAAAATATGGTAAGTTGTCAGAAATGGTGTGGGAGCGTGAGTATTTCACATACTATTACTGAAGGGAGAACTGTCACAACCTTTAGAGGGCAACAGACAATGTATCTAGAAAGCTTTAATAAATACCTTAATCCAAACATAATGATCCTTTTAGAGATCTGTCCTAAATACATTTTTACATTTTAACAATACGAAAGCGTATAGTCAACCTAAATGTCCAGTAATAGTAAGCTGATTAAATAATGATAAAGCCAACAAATTTGTTTTTATAAAAACATCAAAAATGGGATGGTGCTACATGAGTTAACACAAAGATATTCAGGAGACATATGAGAAAAACAAAAAGGCTATGAGAGTGTATGCACAGATTAAATATGCATGTATGAATATACACATATAATCAGTACCTAGAAGGATACACACAAAACTGTTACTATCCCTTGAGGCTAGGATTATGAGTGTTTTTTGTTTTCTAATTTATATATATTTTTGGTAAATTCTTATAATAATCACGTTACTTTATAATAAAAATACTAATGGAAAAATAGTGCTCAAACACAGAAATAGTGTATCAAGTGGGCAAGTGCAAAAAGAGATTAAGACAGATCATGGTTAAAGATAAGAAAGATTGAAAAAGAGAACAAAGCTAAAATAATTTTTTTAATTAAAAAAGGGCTCATATGTAAGAGGAATGATTGCATAACAAATTAAAAAACAAGTAGAATATTTTAAATATTAAGTAGAAAAGAGTTATATGTGAAAGGAGATTATGATATAATGTTAAGATAGCTGTAACTATAAACAATTTTAAAAATGAAAAGTTTAAAATCTAGTAAACTATATTCCACATGCAAAGAAGCAAGTTAGATCCTTACCTTGTACCAGGTACAAATATTAACTCAAAATGAATCAAAGGTCTAAATATAAGGGATTAAACTACAAAACTCAGAAGAAAACATTGGGGAAACACTTCATGGTACTGGATTTGACAATGATTTCTTGGATATGACACCAAAAGTACAAGTAACAAAAGAAAAAAGTAACTAAATTGGACTTCATCAAACTTTAAAACATGCATTGTATTATAAATCAACTATACTTTAATAAAAAAAATAACCAATTTAAAAATGGAAAAAGGACTTGAACTGACTTTTCTCCAAAGAAGATACACAAATGGCCATTATGCACATGAAAGTGCTCAACCTCACTAATCACTAGGGAAATGCAAATCAAAACAGCCATGAGATACCACTGCATACCCATTAGGACAGCTACTTATCAAAAATAAATAAATAAATATATACATACATACACACATACAACTGTTGGGAAGGATGCGGAGAAACTGCACTCCTTGCACAATGTCAATGGTAATCTGAAATGGCGCAGCCACTATAGAAAATGGTACGGCAGTTTAAAATAAAAAAACACATAATTTTTCAATTCCAAATAATGAAAATGAAAAAAAAAATTACCATATGATCCAGAAATTTCACTTCTGAGTCTATACCCAAAATAATTAAAAGTAGCTTCTCAAAGAGATATCTATATACTCATACTCACAGAAGCATTATTCATAACAGATAAAAGACATAAACAGCTGAAATGTGGATCAATGGATGGATAAACTGTAGTCTATACAAACAATGGAGTATTAGCTTTAAAAAAGGAAGGAAATTCTTATACATGCAACAAAGTGGAAGGGCTTTGAAGACCCTATGCTATGTGAAATAAGCCAAACAGAAAAGACAAATATTGCATGATTCCAATACATAAGGTATACAGAACAAATTCACAGAGAAAGTAGAATAATGGCTGCCAAGGGCTGGGAATATGGAGCTATTGTTTAAGGGATACATAGTTTAGTCCTGGGATGATGTCAAAGTCCCAAAGATGTACAGTGGTGATGGCTGAACATCAATGTGACTATATACTTAAAGCTTCTGAACTGAACACTTAAAAATGGACCACTTTTCCTTAGTCAGATGCCTGACTTCATCTTCACTTCAGTCACACTGACCTCCATCTAAGGGAGGCTAATTCCACATGACTCCTGCTGTACATTAGAGACATTGTAAATGTCTGTTTCCCATAGAATGCCAAGCACTGAACCTTCTTCTCTTCCTTATATCCATCCTCAGAGCTCAGAATACCTGCCAGTCAGAGATGCAGAATGATAAATGTCATTCTTACATTACCTAAAGGCTGGACCAGGGTCAACTCCAAGTTTCTTTCTAACTCCAAGAAGTCCATGAAACTTTAGGATACAGAATCCCAGGAAAGAGCAACCCATTAACCAACTCGCTCTCAATGGTTTTTATTTATAATGATGTCAATCAATATGGTCCTGTCCAAAACGTCTCTAAGACATTGGGTCCATAAGACATCTGATTTATGCCAAAAGGTCCTTGATATTTGTAGGACCATTTAGCCCTATCCAAAACGTCCATAAGACATTTGGTCCATGCTAGAAGACCCCTGATATCTGGTCTCATCCAAAACCATTTGGCATTGATTGAATATGCTCGTGGATATTTTAAACAGGACCAAATATCCTATAAATACTCTCACAGGCAACATAATGCCCCAGGTGATATACAACAATAATGGCAAATAAGCTTGTCATGACCTTTACAGACCCTGTCAACTTATAAACCGGAAGACAGAAAAGGAAAGGATATTTGAAATCTACTTGGGGAACTGTAGCAAATCACTTTTAAAAACCACAGGTAGAAGTTGCCACTATGGCACAGAGGGTTGAGAACCTGACTGCAGCAGGCTCAGGTCACTGCAGAGGTGCAGGTTTGATCTCCAGCTCAGTACGGTGAGTTATAGGATCCGGCATCATAGGTCGCAGCTGAAACTTAGATTTAATTCGGTCCCTGGCCCAGGAACTTCTATATGTCACAGGTACGGCCACAAAAAAAATAAAACAAAACACACACACACACACACACACACACACACAGAGGTGTATATTTTATGGAGGATCAGATGTATAGGATACATTTATATCCCTAACTAATGACATTAAGAATAGCGGGGGGGGGGGGAATAAAACAGTGTAACTTTATAAATACATATATTTACATTTTTATACTTAATATATTATATGTATATAATATACACATATTACCATCAAAATGCCCACACAGTTTAAAAAGACTAAAATTAAAGTATATAGAGTTAAAGCAACAAAATCAGAATGGAGACTCAGTATAAGTAACCATAAAGTAAGCTTAGAATTCTAAATTAATATCAATATGCAAATATTCACAATGGAATTATCTGTGAGATTTCATTTCCTCCAACAGTGCCCCACAAGCAATCATTCACAGCCAAGCAAATGCCACATGTATTTCTACTACATGTATCAACCTTATTTTGCACACAGGAACATGATCTAAATAACATACCCACTTAAAAAAATAATTTGGAACTTCTGTTTTTCCTAATGAGCAAGTTATTATCCAATTCCACTTTCTCAAAGACTGCATTTCTATGGTCACTTTTATATCACAATGTCTTGCTTCCACATAATGTTTCCTGTGTAAGCATGGGACTTCCTCCAAAGCAAGAGGTGAATATTTTCATTTTGACCTGCTCAGTGCCCGGTATAATGCCCAGTGAATAGTAGTAAGCAAACAGTATCTTTTTGTTAACGCATAAAAATAACTACCTTTATAATTCTTAGTATGTGACAAGCACCATGCTAAGCATTTGGCATTCATTTCTTTCATCGATCTTAATAAGCATTGTGTCATTACCATGCTATATTATAAATGGTTAAAACTGAGAGTTCCTGTTGTGGCTCTGTGGTAACAAACATGACTAGTATCCATGAGGACGTGGGTTCGATCCCTGGTTTCACTCAGTGGGTTAAGAATCTGGTGTTGCCGTGAGCTGTGGTGCAGGTCGCAGACACAGTTCGGATCCCATGCTGCTGTGGCTGTGGTGTAGGCCGTCAGCTGTAGCTCCAATTCGACCCCTAGCTGAGAACTTCCATATACTTTCGGTGTGGCTCTAAAAAGACAGAAAAAAAAATCAATCTACATAAAAATAAAAAAGAAATGTTAAAACTGAAACTTAACAAAGTTTAAACTAACTTCCCAAGGGCATACAATTTGCAAGCAGAGATCCAGAAGTCAAAGGTGTTACATTAATTTACCTTCTTTGTCATAAATTCTCAATGAACTACAAAATAATGAAGGTCAAATGGGATGATAACTACCTGCCCAAATGGTATAGTAACTGTTACAGAAATATTCTTCAGATTTACTTTGATATTTTAATTATATCTTTGATTTATTTTCTTTCCAAATCAGAAAAAAATTAGGGATGATAACTTCCAAAAGCATTTGTTCTTTAGAGATAGATTAACGTGACCTGCTTAACAAAAATCTAGTTTCTAAAAGGTACTATGGTGAAAAATACCCCCAGTCATAGAAAAATCTAGCTAAAAAATCTACCTACTGAAGTTCCCTTCATGGCCCAGAGGTTAACAAACCCGACTAAGATCCATGAGGATACTGGTTCGATCCCTGGCCTCACTCAGTGGATTAAGGACCCGGTGTTGATGTGAGCTGTGGTGTAGGTGGCAGACGCACCTTGGATCTCACCTTGCTGTGGCTATGGCTATGGCTGGCAGTTGTAACTCCAATTCAACCCCTAGCCTGGGAACTTCCATATGTCGCGCCTGCAGCCCTAAAAAGGAAAAAAATATATATACCCACTAATGAAATATTTCAAAATAGATTAAAAATAAATGCATGCATGGCATATTCAATTTCACAACAGATCAAAAAAATGTTCTTCAACCAACCTCTTAAGGTTAATTGAAAAATAGACAGTCATTAAAAAGAGTTTCTCGAGTTCCTGTTGTGGCTCAGTGGTTAACGAATCCGACTAGGAACCATGAGGTTGTGGGTTCAATCCTTGACCTTGCTCAATGGGTTAAGGATCCAGCATTGCCGTGAGCTGTGGTGTAGGTTGCAGACGTGGCTCGGATCCCGAGTTGCTGTGGCTGTGGCGAAGGCCGGCAGCTACAGTTCCTGTTAGACCCCTAGCGTGGAAACCTCCATACGCCATGGGTGTGGACCTAGATAAGGCAAAAAAATAAAAAAATTAAAAAAATTAAAGAGTTTCTCAAGTATCCCTGGCATTTAAATTAGTGAAATATTATATGAAATATTTATATTTTATATAAACACATGAAGGAGAGTTTTATTTTTATATAGCATGGCACACTAAACTGCACTGTCACTTTTCCATTAGCAAATTCATGATAGAATGTTAACATTTTAAATGACAGAAAGAGCAAAACTTGGAGTGACTCTCAGGCAAAAGATCTCTACATGTGAGGTGAGATTTGTGCAAAGACTGAAGAATTACTGGGCCAGGAAGGACTTGTAAAGGTCAGCTAGTACCTCTGTTGACCTTAGGGAACACTATGAGGCTATACCACTACTGAGAGATGAAAATCTGCTAGAGACTTTTGAGGGGAGAAAAAAATCCAACTTCCTCTGAAAAGTCATCCAGAGATGAACAATGTCTAGAATCATAAAACCGCTATTTATACTCAATGTAAATCCTTGAATAATCCAGCTTACGTCTATTTCCTCTTGTTTGGTCTTTGTGGAATGCACAAAACAGCTGGTAATCACACTACACGTAAAGCCTTCAGCTTTCTCTTTTGCAGGGACAAATATGTCATCTTTAGCATTTTCTCATAAGCTTTATTTTCTAACCTGTTATAAATCCTTTCCTCTGATCCCTCTCTATTCCTCTTAAAAGGCCAAGTGAGGAAGTAGGTGGTATTCTCATGCTCCAAAACGTCAACCCACTGTTATTATACCATTGTTCCTGCTTCTCCAATTGCTGGTATCTACGTAAGGTCATCAAATGAAAGCTGAGAAACTGTGGAGAATGCTAGAGAAGGGAAGAAATGGGTACGGAAGAGTGGAGAAATCAGGTAAGCCTACAGTCAATTTCCGACAATCTTGAAGACAACTCACTAAAAGGTAAATTGTGAGCAATCAGAACAGAAATCTCTAGCTGAGGAGGTAGCATAGCTTGACTGAAAAAGGCCAGTGCTGTTTTGATAAGATTATTAGAGAAAAAGACATGACTGTATTTGAGCCTACGAGTTCTTAATTCAGAAGGGCTTTCTTAATTTCAGAAAGGTTTTAACAAAATGTGCCATAATATTATTGTGCTAAACGTAAGAATACAATGCTAGACTCTAGTTCATTTAGGCGTTTGTATCTATTATCTATTTAAATAATACTGATTAATGAATTACCATCAGTGTGTGAACAATGTGTTATAAAATTTACACTTTAATCAAGGAGTAGGGGCAAAAAAATAGAAGGAATACCAGTATCTTAAAATTCAGTAATAATGGGCTAGAACAAATTGCCTCTGAATATGTTAAAATGGATGTAAAAGGGAGTTCCCTGATGGTCTAGTAGTCAGGACCTTGGTGCTTTCACCACTGCAGCCCAGGGTTCAAACCCTCGTCTGGGAACTGAGATTCTCACATCAAGCCACTTCACACCAGAGCCAATAAATAAATAAATAAATAAATAAATAAATAAACAGACGTAAAATATAGAACTTAGACTCAAAATGTCCAGTCCTCCAAATACGTGCTTGAACTAAGCAGTTATATAATGAGTTTCAGTGGAATACAATTAACATGCCAACAGCAAAGTTTCCTAAACACAAAAGAGAGTGAGGTCGAGTCCACCCTAAACAGACAGGTTACTAAAAGGACATGTAGAGATCAAGCAAGATGTAAGTACTTGCTACTGGACAAATATATACCAATATATCTGGGGTTTGCAAACAGGTATGGGCCCAGCCTCAGAGAGGCTACTAGAATGCTAAGGTGTCTGGGGGTAATGTGATAATGATGACTGAGGAACTAAAATTACTCAACTTAAAAGACTGAGGGGTTCTAGAGTAGGAAGCATTCTGTCCTTTAAACATCTAAAACCCTTTCAGATGCTATGCAAAAGAGAAGTGATACATAAACTGCCAGAGGGAAATGAACACAAGGACCACAGACACACATGGAACCTAGATATTGTCAGCCTCCCTTGGGTAACATCAGGAAGTCGGCTCTGAGTCTCCCATGAAGCTGTAATCAGTACTTGGCCACATTCCCTAAAACAAATCCAGCTTCACACATTATTTTTTTTAAGTTTAATAAAGATTTTGTGGGGAGACAAGGAGTAAGATTTGTATCACACAATGCATACCAGAAACTTAACAATATTACCCACGCACATCCATTCTTTCTTCCCCGTTTCTCTTCACCCTCTTCTATTCTCTTTTCATATGGTTCCTCAATCCAGCCACACCAAATCTTAGTCTGTGGATGTACAGGGGCCATTTATTAATTCTCCCAGATATCTTAAACATCACTCCCTCAACCTCAAGGAGCCTTTTTTTTTTTTCCTTTGTCTTTTTATGGCCGCACCTGCGGCATATGGAGGTTTCCAGGTTAGGGGTCTAATCAGAGCTGTAGCCGCCGGCCTACACCAGAGCTCACAGCAATGTCAGATCCTTAACCCACTGAGCGAGATCAGGGATCAAACCTGCAACCTCAAGTTTCCTAGTCGGATTCGTTTCAGCAGTGCCGCGACGGAAACTCCTCAAGGAGCTTTTCAAAGTATTCTTTCAACCCACAAAGGGTTTCTTTCAAGGTGGAGAGATATACCATTGCTACTGAAATGGTAGCTCCAAGAGCTAAATCCCTTTGAAAATATGAAATTGAAGAGAATTCTACTGTTTTTTTTTTTTTTTTGTGTATCAACAAAGCCAACTCCAGAGAAGGTAGCATAGTTCTCTTCCTGTCTTTGTGATTCACCTTGGAATTCCAGTGTATAGCCTCAAATTGAGAGGCATGAGAAGAATATCCGCTTCCTCATCTATAAAATAAGACAGTAATACAAACTTCCTCAGGCAGTTGCTGTGGGATTAATAAAATGCCTTAAAGAGCCAGGCAAACTAGGGAGTTCCCATCATGGCTCAACAGTAACCCGACTAGGATCCATGAGGATGCGGGTTGGATCCCTGGCCTCATTCAGTGGGTTAATGACCCAGCATTGCCGTGAGTTGTGGTGTAGGCCCCAGACATGGCTCAGATCCCACGCTGCCGTGGTAACTTCCATATGTCTCAGGTGCAGCCCTAAAAAGGAAGGAAAAAAAAGGAATAAATTCAGGCAAATTATCAGGCATATTAGCAAACACTCAGAAACTATTAATGAAATAACCTGATATTCACAAATCCCTTAAAATGCTAAGCAATGTATAAGCATCTGCTATAAATAAAACAACTGAGCACCTTTCCAGTGACTTTCAATCATGCTATCACATTCCAAATTCAGTACAAATGTTGCAGGGATAATTTCAGCTTTTGGAAAGGGAGGATGGACTAAGAGACACCAAAAATCTCTTTCAACTCAACTTCCCATCAGTCTACAATTCAGTGTTTCGGATTGTGGAGCTCACATTTTAGAAACAAACACAGCCTGCCTTAAGAACAATAACATTACAGATTAAGATTTTTCTTTTAATTTTACGGCCACACCTGGGACATACGAAAGTTCCTGGGCCAGAGATAAAATCCGAGCCACAGCTGCATCCGATACTGCAGCCACAGCAACTACATATCCTTTAGCTCACTGCTCTGGGCTGGGGCATAGAACTCATACCTCTGCAGTGACCTGAGCTGCTGCAGTGGGATTCTTAACCCACGGCACCATAGCGGGAACTGAATTAACATGTATTTTTAAATTTAATTTAATAAGACTCCAAGGAGTTTATACTGCAGAGTCATAATATACGTCAAGAAACATATGACATTTAACAAAATTCTTTCTTGTTGATATAAACATAATTAGGGAGTGGAAAATTTCACTTGCATGCCCAGTGGTAAATAGTTGACATTCTTAAACTGTCATTCTCCAAATCAATGTCTTCCAACAGATTTCTCTTTAATCACCAGAGCTGTACTCAATTAACTTCTCAAATACTTCTCAACACAACATGCTATTGCTGACTTAAGATCTAATCTCCTTCTCATCATAAATTTCCAGCGAAGGAAATATGTGCCTTCATAACATAGCCAGTTTCTCAATCTTCATGTACCTGACCAGTAAAATAATACCTAACAGGGCAGTCTATGGAACAGGACATTTCACATTCTAAGTGAAAAATCAAAGGGGGTAATAATGCAACAGTATTTTATAAACTGCAAAAAACTATATATGAATGACCTTATCTCAAATTGTATCCTTGGAATACTAACATTACAGAGAATGCCAACAGGTGTTCTGTGAATACTAGGATATATAATAAAATTAGGTGTGTACTATGCTTACTTTTTGAGGACACACACAGTGCGCCCTAGCATATTAAAGACTCAGAGCATCCTACATTTCAAAGTCTGTTTACCTCAGCACTTCTTAAAGGTAACTGAGAAGCTATTTTACTTGATTCATGGACATTCAGAAAATGATTAAAAGATTAACTACACAGTATCAATTATGATCTTGGATATCAAATTTTTTTCTGAAAAACAGTATTACTAAATGGAAAGGATATTAAAATATATATGTCCTGCCTTTCTTAGAAATATTCAAAGTGTTTTACCAAAATATCCTCTTGAATTGATTTTCAGGAGGATATTCTGAAGAATGTAACATGCTGTAACAATTCAAGGTAATATTCTTCCTGGACTGGTAAAATCGCCCCAGATAATACACTGGCAAATAATATAAAATGAAACCCTTGACTTGCAAACAGATATCTTACGTACTATCCATTTTTAAAATGTAATGAAAATCTTCAAAGGCAACAACCAAAAGGGGATAGAAACTGTTGGATCAATTTCCAAACTCTGACGTGTATTAGCTTTCTCCTGGATTCTTATTCCACAATGGGAATACCAGAATATATCCTATTTATGAGAAAAGCACCTGCTGAAAATATAAAGTTAAGCCCAGTAGATCTTGTCTTATAGAATAATACATTTTTTTACATGGAAAAATTCCTAAAGATCACTTGGTTCATTCCTCTCATTTTTCTTAAGAACCAAACTGAGGTCCAGAGATCTACAGAGAAGCTGGGCTCTGTGAGCTGCTGCATTTTAATCTAGACTCTGCTGACTGTCACTGCTCACATCGTGTGCAGTTATGTTTTCCCCCACATTTTAAAGGAAAACTGTCTTTAGTGAGCTACCAGTAACATGTAGAAGCCACTTCTGGGGTGTTGGTGGGATCATTTAAAAGGGAAGCAACCATTTTCCAGAGAAGCTGCAGGGAACTGCTCTGCAATAGAGCTGGCTCTAAGCACACATCTATGAAGCAAAGTAACAGGAGGGATCCATTTATTTACTGAAGGTTAATGAGTAATCCAACCAACTCCAGAAGGTCAACATTAGTTAACACATACGAAGCACTGAGCACGTTCCCAGCACTTTGGGCATACCTAATACTCACAACAATCTCTATGAGACAGATACGCTCTTATAGTTTCCCTAGAAATTTAGAAGTGTGCCCTGGTCATCCCATCAGTTAAAGTGTTGAAGTTCAAACTGAATTCAGCTGAATTCTGCCTGCTTGAAAAGTAGCATCTTTTAGCACAGAAAACTGAAATGGAGAAAACTGATCTGGAGACAGCTAAAGATTTCCGCCCATTCAAATAGGAAACAAAGCATATTTCAAAATGTTAAAGCAGTTTGGTGACAACAGTAAAGAGAAATGTCTCAAGTGCCTGCTAAGGACCACCCACTGAGTGTATTGAACTTGAGCTGAGGCCACCTAGGATTTAGGCTTTTCTAGACACTAGAAGACACTGTTTCAAAAGAAAGAGAGCGTTGAGAAGTCAGTCCACACAGTCTGGCTCAAAAACAAGGAACCAGCCTCAGAGCTGAGGTTCTGCTTAGGATGGTATCATGCAGGCCAGCCTATTTGGACTTGGCCTGAATAGGGCACAAGAGCACTGCAATAAACAGGCAAGTAAAATCAAAAAAAGAGAGAGCGCTGTTTCACAAAAGTCTCTGTGGGACTGTGAGAGCACAAGGCTCCAAGGCTTGTGCCAGCAGCTGTGGCCTAGGACAATGCTCTCAATCTGACATCACAAGAGACTTGGAGAGACCAGGAGAGAGAGAGAGCACACTCTAGCCTGAGCACTGACCATCCCAGCCTGTCTGGGTGGGCAGTGAGCGGTGGCAAAGCTAGGCCACCTCCGACTTTGACAGCTTTAGATGACATCACAACCGGGACCCACAGCAAGAGAGCCAGTGTGGGAGTGGAGAGCAAAGACACAGCAAAGAGAGTCTCCCTGACTTTCTGGAGGCTGGCAAGAGCGGCTTGGGGCATAAGAAGAAGACGGTGTTTTGTCATTTGTATTGTGACTTTTTACTTAAAGGTCACTCTTTGGAAAAGAAAATTTTAATTAAATATCTAGCAACATTGTTAAATATTAGCATACTGATTAAGCATGGAAACACCTCATTCAGAGCTCTGGAATTGGACTATTTCATTTCCGTACCCAAAAGCCCTCCTTTAGGATAAGTATACTTATAACATACACGGGGGGGGGGGGGGGGGGTTGTTTCACCCAGAAGAGTATCTTAAATTTCTTACTAGATCCATGGTACAAGAGCCTTCTCTTCCCTTGTTTTCCTTGACTTATTCCAACAGGAGGCATGGCACATGATAAGGCCACAGTAAGTACTTACTGAATACAGCCTATTTATTTAAGATGCGAGACAGCACGGCATCCTGGACAACTATGGTCTGCTCCAGCAGCTCTGATTTTAAAGTCACCAAGAAGAGCGTTAAACTTGCCTGCTCATATGTACATTCACTTTCTAATAGTCTGCTCAGTGACAAAGTGAATTCTGTTCTCTTAAACATCTAGCTGAATAACTCTGTTATCATTGCTTCTAGAATGCCACTGCTACTTAAAATTTCAAAACCTCAATTATAATCACTGATCTTTAATAATAAAGACACCAGCCTACTCACTGACTTTGACACCTTAATGACTAAGAGTGCAAAGTCTTGAAAACTAGACTACATAAAATATATTTAAGTAAGCACATAGGAGTTTTTGTTTAACCTTAATGGAATCACTTGATTTCAGAACAAAAAAAAAAAAACCAAATTCTGAAATCACTAAAATCTTTAACTTTTACAGACCATGCACATACCGAAAAAAAATCACTTTATGCTTTATACATGTATTGTCTGATAGAAACACAGATTTAGAAATTATTTGAAATTTACAATGCTAGCAAGGAAAATTTTGTTTCCTTTTTATGTAGGAAAAAGCAATTCAATTATGATTAAAATATTCAAAAAACAAAACAATTTATGTATTTAATTAAATATCAACTCTCTGAATGGTTTGTCTTTATTCATGTACGGAGCTTCTATTAAAAGCATTAAACTTTTCCTTTTACCAAGAAAAGCTCAATCATTCAAAAGCTGTATAATCCCACTTACTAAGTCAATAATTCTGATATATCTCTGCTCTTTAACTAGAAATACAACATTTAAAGATAATCCATTTAAAAAATGAATTCAAAGGCAGACTAAAATGTAATAAAGAATAACCAGCACATTATTTTATTTTCCATTCTTTAATATAAAATAGCTTTTCCTGCTGTAGCAATATATCTCATTAAAGATGAAACTATATTTTATTAAAAATGATCTACTTTTAAAAATATTCAATCTCTAACCTAATATGTTCAAGTCTTTCACAATTAGACTCTACATAATAATTCTGGAAAACAGCCCAGAGAGCTATTGCTGAGAGGCCAAAACTATAGTTACAAGAATCAAAATCTTTCTAAGTTCTTGGGACTCTGAGAAAACATCATTTTCAAGAGATATTTTATAGTTGTCTCTCACATGTAAAGTGTACCTGTCATTCACTTTACTGTAAACAAAGAAAACAACCTTAAAAGTAATATAAGTGAACTGTGTTTTCTGTCAACCATGAACCTAAGTTACTCTAGTAAAGAATATAAATTAGAGGCCAAGTTTGTTTACCTATGAAGAAATCGAATATGAAAAATGAAAGCCCATATAACTTCAGTCTGGAAGTTAATGAACACACAAGAGCTCACAAAGTCAAGTTCTGTCACCCCAGCTTTGCCATTCTTTTCAGGGCAAAAGTGTGGGATTATTGGGGCTTTATTTCTGAGGTCCCTGTGCACAGTTAGCTTACCACAACTGCTCCAAACACAAAATTGACCGTATTCATACACAGCCTTTAAAGTACGTCTTCAGCAAAATATTTGCAACCCAGAACTCAAGCACAAACCACTATAACCATAAAAATAATAATTAAGGGTGTACTTCTCCATTTCTTTCCTAAAAAAATCACTTCGGTAAGTATATAAATCTGATTTCTGTAAATTGCCTACCTGAAATATCTCTAGGAATTATACTGAAGGAAACAAAATGGAAAGAAGTCACAAAAGATTAAGGGTAAGAAAATTAGACAATCTTCTAATATTCTAAGAAAAAAAGGCATAAAAGCTCATTAAAATGTTTTTCTTTCTTTTAGACAATGGCACGAAGGTTGCTTTGTTTTTTTTTGGTGGTTTCTGGAACAAAGTATCTAGAACCATATTTCAGACTATTAAGGCCATTAACCAATATGACCCCGCAAAATAAGCTTACCAAAACCACCCCTTTGTAATATTTATAGTATGTTAGTAGTCTGGAGGGAATAAGCATCCTACTGCAAGAACTTCTGACTTATTAATAATCTCACTGCTTTTTTACACAGAAGAATCAGGGCAAAAATTCCCCAACATATTTCTGATTAACCTAAAGAAATGAAAATGGTTTTAATTCCAATTTGGTAATTAGAATATCAGTGTTTTTCAAATATACTTACAAAGCTAGAAAAATATAAGCATTAACTATGCTTACCACTTTAAGACATTTTATAATCAAAACTTTAAACCTAGAATGTAAAACTATGCTATGCCCATGTCAAAGAAAAAAATAATTCATGTTAAAATGAATACTTTGATTTTTCTTGAACTGTATATTAGACATGACAAGCTTGATTAATTTAATCTGCCCTAGGGATCTCCATCATTACCATGTAGGGGCTAGTCCATCAATGAGAGTGCTATTTTTACATTGTGGCATGTTCGCAAAAATGTAATGTTTTAGTTACCTCAGTTAATGGGAAAGTCACTGAAGTAAGGAAAAAAGTCATTCTAAAATAAAATGGTCCATAATTTTTCTATTGTAAATATAGCATAGTTAAGTATAACTAACTCCTTCTTCAAAGATTCAGCATATTTAATTTTATCTTTTTTTTTAAATAATTTCAGTTTTCATTTAAAATACGTCAGCCCTAGGTTTGGAGATGGAACAGCTAAGATTGAATCTACATTAACCTGAGATTATATCCTGAGGCTGTTTCTCATATTCAACATTGACAGTATTTTAACATACATGTATGATTTAGTCACCCCTTAAAAAAAGCCAGAAAAAACATCTCCTTGTTCATATCAGTTAATATTGGTATTTTAAATTATAGCTATTAATTCTTTCAACATAACACATAATTGTTAGTTGATTGATTCAACCAATATTTAATAAATGTCTAATCTTTACCTGGCCCTGTCCCCCTCATGTACCCTTTAATTTCACAAATGCAAAGGCCCAAATGAAATTACAGAAGGATAGCCACTTACTCTAGATCTCAGCATAAGAAAGTACTTACAGGCAGTATACAGAAAGGGTTAAGAACCTGGAATTTGGTAAGGAGATACATAAGACCCAGTCTAGCCACTTACCAAGTGTATACATCCTCAGGCAAATTACATACATGTCTAAGCCTCAATTTTCTACTTTGTAACATGAGATTAACATTACCTACCTGAATTCTAGAGAACAAAAGGAACTAGGGATCATGAAAAAGAAGCAAAGAGAGGTAATGAAAGGACAATAAAGAACATAAATATACAAATAGAGACATCAACTCAAAAACAAACACACTGACCTAATATTCTTTCCTGCATCATTAATAACTTAAGGGCTGAATAGTGAACAGCTCTGAATTTGAAGTCCAGATGCCTCCTAGTATATGTTCAAATAGCACCCCAGCATTTATCCTTCCCATAAATAATGTCTCCTTTTGCTTTATTTTACCACAAAACTCCTTGAGGGCAGTATCCATGTTTGATGCATGTTTGGGTCCATATACTTGACACAGCCTATTGCAGACAGTAGCTAATTTATTATTTATTGATATCTGCATTTAAGTCGATATACTTTTTTCACATGTAAAAGCTGGCTACTTTATGGGAACACTATTGACTCTTATGATTGATGATATCACAGATGAGGCCTCCAGGAGGTATTTATTCCAGTGAAGGTGGGAGCACAATAGGAATGAGGGTTTTGCAATAACTCAATTAGAGAAAGGGGAAGAGAGAACTGGGACATCTTGTGTCATCCGGTAGTATAGGCACGCCAAATGCAAAAGCACTATATACCTGACTCATATCACAAGCAGCACGGAACAAGTAATGTTTACCAGAACTGTATACATACTTTTGTAATTTTTTTTTTTTTGGCTTTGTGGTTGCTTAGGAATAAGAAACATAGGATTTTTTTTTACCTAATTACATGGTTGCATAACTGTATACATTTAAGTGCTACTGTAATATATTTAAATTAATACTAGGAATCCATAAGAACTGCCTTCTCTTTATTAAGGATTCCAGTATTATTCAATTTTGAAAAAAGTTGTCCAAACTCTACCACGAACATATGTGGGCAGGACTAGAAATAGGTAAGGATGGAAGGGTATTCCTAGAAAGAGGAACAGCATGAGGAAAGGCATCGATAAGGGAAAGCAAGGAAGTGCTCAAAGAGTGCCAAGGGATAGTCATAAGAAATATGGAAAGACAGAGTAGAAGCTAAACCACAGAGGCTCTTGATTACTGAAGTAATAAACAGGGTGATATTCTGTAGGTAATCACAACTACTAAAGACTTCTGAGCAGTTACCTATAAGATCAAAGGTGTCATTCAAGAGGATTAATTTACAAGGAAGGGCAGAAAATGTGTAGATAGGAAGGGATGACAACAGATTTACTTATAAGAAAATGGAAAAAAGAGGATGGACAAGGCTTGGGAAATAACAGATGTGAAAGCACAAAAAAAGAAGATGCCAAAATTGACAGGAATTAGCCTAAAACAACAAAACTCCTGTTTACTTACAAAATACTTCATATAGAAATATCTACGAAATAAGAGGATCAATATCTGTGTGGCGCATCCAGCACCCCAACAGCCTGGATACCTCTCCGTCATACACTTCCCTCTTTCCCTTCTCAGAAATCGCTAGCACTGTGAGGGTGACATTTATCTATCTTCCCCATGCATTTCTTTATACTTCTGCTACACACATATATACTTATAAACATTATATTTTTAAAGATTATTTTAACTTTATACGACTGTGTCACAGGTCATATCACTTTGCAAAGCTGAACTCTTTTTTTTTTTGGTTTGTTTTTTTTTGCTTCTTAGGGCCATACCTGTGCCATATGGAGGTTCCCAGGCTAGGGGTCTAATCAGAGCTACAGCTGCCGGCCTACACCACAGCCACAGCAATGCCGGATCCAAGCCACGTCTGCGGCCTGCACCACAGTTCACGGCAACTCCGGACTCTTAACCCACTGAGCGAGTCCACTGCAACCTCATGGTTCCTAGCTGGATTCGTTTCCACTGTGCCACGATGGGAACTCCACAAAGCTGAACGTTTAACTTGTCACTGAAATTTACCATACTTTCTCTGTACAGCATTTCATTTGTATAGCTGGATATGGTATTTCATTTTTAATATATACTCTCATTTACTTATTCACTCCTGTGAATGAATAATCCTAGTATTTCCAGATTTTGCTTTTACTATTAGCAATATTGCAGGAAATATTTTTCTTGGTAGTACTACAACACTTTCTCAGGGGTCCATACCTGTAAGTGGGATTACCTTTACCAGATATGGATAAAACATCACCCCAGATTGTTTCTACCCTGATGCTTCCACCAATACCATTGTCCAGGTCAGTATTTGGTGTCTGATTCTGACAGGTATGAAAGGGTATCTTATTTTAATATGCACTTCCATGGTAATAGGCATGGTATGTTTTTTGCCCCACTCTGTATAAGGTACAGGCGTCATCCATATTAACAGAAATAAATTAATCAGTCTTGCCTATTATAATTTGCATTTGTTTCTTCTAGTTTAAGAAAGTCTTCTCTACTTCTGATAAAAAAAGTTCTTAGGTTGTATATCCTGAAGGAATATATATAATTACGTGACTACAGCACTATCAAGACAGTTATATAGGCTAACAATTTAAGCAATTCTAAATCTTCTGATTTAACTTGAAATGAAAACAATGTATGTCAAAAACCAAAGTCAAGAAGCACACAAGGGAGGAAAAATATATACAAAAAGTATGCAAAGTATTTCAGGACATGGTCTGATGAATTTCAAAATGGACCAGACTGACTTCTTTAGAATAGAAAGTCTTTCTATTGCCCTTTAGCAAATCAAGGATCGCAGATTAAAGTAACAATGTGAAGCCATTTTTATCAGATTTAGTACAGATAATCACAAGAACACAACACTAATAAAGGTCAGGTGAAAACATCAGCCTTCCATACCACGTGTAGGGGTAGAAACTTCAACAGTTGGAGAAAGCAATTTACCTGTACACACAGGCCTTAATTCACACGTCTAAAGCCAGTAACTTAAGGAAATAATCAGGGATACAGACAATGATACATGCATAAATCATCTCAGCATAGTATCTGATTATAAAACTGGAAGATCTCAATTTTCAACATTGTGATTAAATAAATTATAGCAGATCTATAAAATGGATATTATGTAGTCATTACCTTGAGGTTTACAGAATACATTTAATGGCAGGTAAACATTTAAGCCAAAAAGAACAGTTTTTTTATATGTGTGTGTGTGTGTGTATACACACACAACCATGTCAGCTATTTAAAATGCATCAAGAAACTCTCAAAAGTTTATTTTCCCAAATATCCAAAGTGCACACACGGACATTTATTATACAATTGGCATTTGAAAGCAATTAAATACTAGTACGAGAGAGCAATGTATGTATTTTCTTCCTATAATAAAATAAATAGGACATGAATTACAGTGAGATACTCAGTAATATCTTTTATCAGTCTTAAGACTGAATAACTCAAAACATATGAGACAATGATCATTGTTGATGGAACAGCTTAATAAAAAGCCATTTATTTATGTTTAAAAGGCAATAAATAGACTATTTTCTTATAAATAGAGTATTTTATTATATTATACTGAATATATAAAGCATTTGGAAGCATATACCGTACTTTTTTTTTTTTTTAAACACAGTGTGACAACCCTTTCCTGGACTTGACTGAGAAGCAGGCTCAGTGAATCCTCCCCTGCTCTCCCACCATAGCTATGTGGACCTGGGAAGGGTGAGTACTTGCCCTAAAGGAAGCCAAATCTTCACCTACCAAAGACCTAGGACTCCACAGTTTGGGGCAAAAGTTGAGATGGGCAGATCAGATGTGTCTAATTTTAGAAAACTAAGAGCTTGAGGCAGTGAGTGATGTGAATGAGGAAACCAGAGGCTAGATGGAAATCATGGAGGCAATGCGATGCAGTCTAAAACCAAAGGTACAAGCCTTGGTTCCCAACCCACCAGCTTTAAAGAGTTTTGGCCTGGGGCTTTGCCTTCTGTAATAATGATGTCCTGTTGGCCAGATCTGGTTTGAGGAGTATCTCTTCCTAGCCCTTAAAGAGCTCCACTTAAAGACAGAAATGTTCCTTACACGCTTACCACGTCAGATATTCTCTGGGTCTATCAACATAGATGCCAATTTATTTTTAAGAGAATATATACAAACATGAAATAAAAACTTAGGAAAACAAATAGCTAGAAAGAAAAACTCTTTGTGAATATGCCCGAGAAAGTTGAAGAAAGTGTCTTTTATATAGTCTCTACAATGAAGTTGTTAACAGTAGACTGGATTAAAATATGAAACGATCTTGGATCCATACCATAGTCATTAGTAGAAGAAATGTATTCAGAAAATTACTGTAATAACACAAATGCTCTGGCTGAATGCTTCAATTTAAGGCACATCAAGTTTTAGAAAATTAATTAAAGGAAACTAAACCCTGAAAATGCAACAAGTGTAAATGAAAAATACCATATTAAAAACCAACTTTTCTTCAATCACAGACTACCTGTATGGGAAACACATAACAAGTAATTTACACCTCTCTATTTGTACTCAAAATGTTCTAATAAGCTGGCTATCTTGGTTGCAAACTCATCCACATACTATTTAATGATTAGAACTATCATAAAACCTAAATAACTAATAACAATTCACTATGCCAAATGATTTTATAATAACATATAATTCTTTTATATCCTTAACCCACTGGGCCAGGCCTGGGGTCAAACCCGCATCCTCCAGGAGACAATGTCAAGTCCTTAACCCGCTGAGCCACAAGGGAACTTTTTATTTTTTTTGTCTTTTTGCCTTATTTGGGCTGCACCCATGGCATATGGAGGTTCCCAGGCTAGGGGTCTAACAGGAGCTGTAGCTGCTAGCCTTCGCCACAGCCACAGCAAAGTGGGATCCGAGCCGTGTCTGTGACCTACACCACAGCTCACGGCAATGTCAGATCCTTAACCCACTGAGCAAGGCCAGGGATCAAACCCGCAACCTCATGGTTTCTAGTCAGATTCGTTAGCCACTGAGCCACAATGGGAACTCCCAGAATACCACATAATTCTTAAAATATTAAAGTTCTGCTCTCAGTGTATTCCTACATGTATCTAAATCCATTCTAGAAATTCCTCATGGGATTTGCTATCCTTACGCAGAAAAAAGTAGGTTGCATATCTGAAAGACTCATTCTGATGTTTGACTTTTCTAATGTTTCTGTTTTTTAATATAACATTTGTTTACAAATGAACAAAAACATCCACACACACCCAAACATAATTCAAAATCTACACAAGTCTATGAATCATAAAGCATATGTCCTGCTGACTGATTCTCAAAAGGTACTCACTGTAAAGACTTAAGAGTTTCATATTTTTCAGAATTACTCTTTTTCTACAGCTTACTATTTAGATTACAGCTTAAGTTATTTCAGATGCAACTGCTAAAACTACAATGGGCTACATTTGTTGACTGATAACTTTTCAGGAAATTAATTCTGAAATATTAAGCATCACCATGTGCACAGTATAAACCACTGTGGGGCTCATTACTTACTCTCTGCTCTGAAAGTTTTTGAATATCTTTTGGCAAAAAAGCAGTAAAATCCAACCTGACATATAAAATACAATCATCCAAAGCAAAGTTAAAAGATCTACTAAAAAGGCTTACTAAGACAAATGGCAGAGAGGAATAAACCCAGAATCCATTTTTTTTAATACTTTAACTTATAACAAAAAAAACCTTATAACCGAACAAGCCAAAATAACCGTATTATTTTTATCTAAGGGTGAAACACTTAAAGAATACTTTCTCTACTTCAATTAATTAATACCAGCTTCCTAAAGACTGTACCATTCCCAGAAGCCTAAATTCAGGTCATAGGGCTGGCATTCTATTAATATCTGTTGAATGAATTTACATGTTTCATAAGAACCAGATGTCGTAACTAAAAGTAAGCCCAACCAGCTAATGATACTATGAAGAAAGGAGGTGTTAGAACATTTATTCTATGTTTAATCATATTTTGTAGGTACCTGTCAGTAAATATTAATGTGATGGGTAGTTTTCTAAGATCAGCATTCCCTTTTGAGGGCAAAAGAGTTAGGTTATTTAAAAATAGCAATGGCTACAAACCCTCTCAGAATTTGCAACCATCTTTTACTTCTCTCTCAGAATTTGCGACCATCTTTTACTTCTAACAAAAGAATTTCATCATAAAATTTACTATATGAAAATGTTCATTAAAACATTAAAAGGTCACAGTCCAGCTGACCTGAAGAATCATATCATCAAAAGAAGAAATCCACTGTAAAAATTCTTGCCAAATACACAGAACATTCATTATTGCTAATTATAGGTTTTGACCACTTTCCAGGAGGCACACGTTTCCATGCAAGATAATATTGAATAGTTTTTCTCAAAATGCACTAAAACAAGGTTCCAGATTAACATTAGAAGTTTAGCCTTTGGAGTTCCCGTCGTGGCGCAATGGTTAAGGAATCTGACTAGGAACCAAGAGGTTGCAGGTTCAATCCCTGGCCTTGCTCAGTGGCTTAATGATCCGGCGTTGCCGTGAGCTGTGGTGTGGGTCACAGACTAAGCTCGGATCCTGTGTTGCTGTGGCTGTGGCGTAGGCTGGCAGCCATACCTACAATTCAACCCCTAGCCTGGGAACCTCCACACTGCGATTGCAGCCCTAAAAAAAAGCAAAAAAAAAAGAAGTTTAGCTAATTTAATATTAAGTGGGTAGGCATTACATATGTATACACATTACATATGTATATATGTGAATGTATAAAACAAAGTTTAAACAGTGCCTTGCACAAAGAAAGTGCTTACTTTGTGCAAGGCACTGTTTAAAATACTTTATTGATAAGATTATAGGAGGCTTCATGAATATGGCAAACACAGAATAAGTTCTAACAAATGCTCATGAAAATGATAAATGGAAAATGTCCAAGAGGATCACCTACTCTAGGACTTTGTTTCTTGAAGAATGGAATGGACTATGGATGAGCAACCAAGGTAGCCTCTCTGAGTTGTGAGAAATGCAGAAACTCTGGCCCCATCTCAGTTCTAATGAATGAGAACATGCATTTTAAAGGATCTCAACTTATTTCTAAGCATATCAAGGTTTAAAGTTTGAGAAGAGCGCTTTAGGAAAATAAGGTGAGCACACAACGAGCAACAAGAACATACAATTATGACAATTGTGGGAAAAAAAAAAAAACTTCAGTGCAAGAATGTAAAAGACAATAGAGAATGTAATGCAAGAAATATTTTGAAAATTACTATTTTTTTTCTTTTGCATTTACATGAATAATGAGATGGGGTCAGACAGAGTACATTAGTGTCAAAGAGGTAGAAATGGATTGCATACAAAGGGCTTACTTGCCAGGCACTGCATGGCAGAGAGTGGAAGCCTGGAAGCCACAAAGCACTCGGTGGCCTGGAGGCAACTGCAGAAGGGGAGAAGGGAGGCAGGGAGTCATCTCTATCTTGATCTCTTTAGGCCAGAGTTCCACTGGTTAACAGTATGTCAGAGCAGGTGAAGAGATTGCTGAAAGCAAAAGGGCCTATTTGGGATCCTGGGAGAGGAAACTTGCCAAGGCAGCAACACATCCAAGCAGCCTAGTGGAGAAGTGTGGTTCTGCGGGTACAACATCTGAGCTCATCTCTGCCTGGCACCTTTGCACCACTGCAGAATGGCTGCAAAGCAGAACCTTACACACTGGATGTGACCAGGAAAAGCAGAGCACTCAGGTGGCCTGGCTACCATGTACTGGCTCTGCAGCAAGGGGCTACCTGGGGAAGAGTGGGATCAGGAGGTCCACTGCACCAAAGAGGGGGAAAAAAGGAGGGCCAAGACAGTAAGGCAGACGATCCTAGTGTGCTCAAAATAAGACATAATGGACCATGAGGATAGCCACACTTAAGCAGTGGATGCAGCAGACAAAAAACAAGCTGGCTTCCAGGGTCATGGGTACAATGGAAGTAAATGAGGATCCACAGAGAGACCCAGGAGACCCTCCCCGCCATGGTCACGTGAGGGCAGATACACAGGGACAGACGGAAGGACACACACACACACACACACCCTCAACCTAAGCAATGGAGGGAGGCAAAAAAAAAACAAAAACAAACAAACAACAACCACCCCCCCTCCACCCCACAGCAAATGGCACAGGAAAGAAGGGAACTGTAAATAAATTCAGTGTTGCTGGATGGTAAGAAGATCAGAAAATAAGTAAAGTATTTCGAAAATAAAGTCAATGCAGATATTGACTAATTGGGTATGGAAGCAAATAAGAAGTCAATAACTTGCAGTGTCAGGAACTACGAAAAAAAAAATAGGAAAAAGGGGAAAGTGGCTGAATAAGTGGGTGAGAGAGGACGCCTTCAGTTCCAGAACACTGTGTTAAAAGAAATGACAAATAAAACTGCCCTCTGCCCTCAACCCACAAGACTGAAAAGAAAATTGCAGCCAATCCAGGGAGGCCAGCAGTCACAAAACCACATACTGGTTAATATATACTCATAATAGAATATTATAAGAGAATATAATCTACTTACCATGAGATACAGTCAAGACACTACAAGTAGCTGAACCCCAGGTGTTTTTTTTCCCCCCAAATAATCAACTTTTTGCAGAGACTGTGAAATAGGTGTAGTATTATGAAAGTGACCTTAAAAAAAGTAGAAACTATAATAATAGAATACACTATTTTTAAAAGAAAGATTAAAATAGTTTCTAGAAATAAAAATGTCATCATTAAAACTAAAAACTCAATTATGTTAAAAGGCACATTAATTATGGAATAGAGAAAGTGAACTAGAAGATATCTAAGTAACACACACACACACACACACACAAATGAAGAGAGGTTAAGACATACAGAAGTTAGAATAAGCCCAAGCTAATTATAAAAGGAACTCCCATGGAGAAAAGTCACAAGAGATTATTACCTCCTCAAAAAAATATACTAATGTGAGTTCCTGTTGTGGCACATCGGAAATGAATCCAACTAGGATTCATAAGGACGTGAGTTCGATCCTTGGCCCCACTCAGTGGGTTACTTTAATCCTTGGCCCTGCTCAGTGGGTTAAGGATCTGGAGTTGCCCAGAGCTGTGGTGCAGGTCACAGACACAGCTCAAATCCTATGTTGCTGTGGCTATGATGTGGGCCAGCAACTGCAGCTCTGATTCTACCCCTAGCCTGGGAACTACATATGCCACACCTGCGGCCCTAAAAAAAAAAAAAATTATGCATATCTATATCTATCTATAGGAGGAGTGTATTACATGTGTGTCTGTTCTATTTCCCAACACTTCTGTATCACTGGAAAAGTACATAATTTTAAAATAAAAAGCAGTTTAAGAGTGCATGGAAAGTAAAAAAGTAAAGATGGGCACGCAGCCTAATATTTTGAAAAGCTTAGATGAAAAAAACTATGGGGTGAAAAAATATTTAAGGAGGGTATGAACAGTTTTGCTTGGATTGTATTACTTTTAATGCTGGGCATGACTTAAGAATGTTTATGGACCAGGAGTCTTTAAAGAAGTGTGAAGACGGCAGAGAGAATTTGAGAGGATGGGAAGGTCCTGGAAGCAAGAGAGGATGGATTGAGAGCCAGTGCACAGCTGAGAGAACTGGGGAAGTAGTTTCTCATCAGTTCCAGCAGCTCCACTTTTTATTATCAACACACCTCTTTCAGGCATGTCTTGATCTGACTGCTGATGACACTGATGTGCTCAGTTTGTGAAAACTCAGTGGATCAATTTTAAATTGCACAGAAATATGTAATTTTTCAAAAGATTAGCTTGAGAAGTACTGATCAGATGGCAGTCTTCTTCTAACTCTTATTATATTGATCTTAAGCGAAGTTTACTTAAATACATGAAAGGCTGTCAAATAAAAGGCATGTGCCCAAATAAAAATAGTATAAAGATTAGATTAAGTATATTACTGGAAAAAAAATATCTGAGTTACCTTAGAAAGGCAAGGTAAACAGAGGAATTCCAGGTAAGTAAAGGCTAAATCTTAGGGGTTTCCTTTGAAAAATTACTAAAAGGTATAGATTGAGTGCTTACGCTGTTTCTGGTTCAAGATTATGACCACATTTCAAGAGATTATCCTTCTCTCTTAAAATAAACTCATGGTGATTCTGGAGCTTTATTAGCAATCTCTTTATCAGTACAGAGAGTTTCAGAAAGTTTTTAAATTTGTGGGAAGTAATCATAAACTCCCTGATAAATGGTACGTTCACTTGAATCAACTCAAATAATGTTTAATAATTTACACTAATAGCTGTATTTTATTTCCAAGAAAGATAAAAGGAAAGTTTTCAGGAAATTGTTATACTTATTCTAAAAATAGGCAATAAAATGGAGAGAAACCTAACTTTTCTTATTTTATTTTTTTCTTTTTATGGCTGCTCCTGTAGCATATGGATGCTCCCAGGCTACGGGTCGAATTGGAGCTGCAGCTGCTGGGCTACTACTATAGCTAGAGCAACACTGGATCCTTAGGCCACTGAGTGAGGCCAGGGATCAAACCCACATCCTCACAGACACTATGTCGGGTTTTCAATCTGCTGAGTCACAGGGGAACTCCAAGAAAACTACTTTTAAATCATTTGTAAAGTTTTCTAATTACTTAAAATTCACTCTCTATAGAACTCTTCACCTAGGACAGATATTTACCTGGTCTGCTCCCAGTTGGGAGTCTGTTAAGAGAAATCTTAAGTCCCACAAGGAAGCTGTGGTGGGATCAAAAACTAGTAATTACGACTGATTTTATACACCTTAAAATCTTTGCTATGTACACACCCTTTGCTGAGAAGAGCCAACAAGAGGATTTAATGCCTATGACCATAAATGGATCAAACTACAAGGAAGCAGGAAGGGAGGGTTGACCCCTAAGACCTTCTAAAGAAATTATAACAACAGCTTGTTTTTATTAAGAATTCAAGTGTCATGTAAACTGTTCTAAGCACTGTAACACGTTAGCTTACTTTATCCCCCACCCCTATGAGATAGGTACATGTATTTTCTGGAATTTACAGAAAAGAAAACTGAGGCTTAAAGACCGAGATAACTTGTTCAAGGTCTCAAGGAAAACATTTTATTGCCCAAGTTCTTACCCAACTGAAAAGTCTCCCTACAGAGATTAAAAAAAAAAAAAAAAAAAAAAAACCTTAGAGGGATATAACTCCTATACATGGAATATGTAAGAAAACTAAACTCTCTATGGCAAAGTCTCTTCTAGATTGTACCTTTCTGCACAACACAGAGTTTATAGCCAATCAGGATCCAAAAGTCAACTCAGAAATACATGAAGGAAATGAACAGCGCTGTTAATGGCTGTAATTTCTGAAAGACGTGCTACCTCCACCACCCTCATCCCACAAGATGAGCAAGGAAGACCCCAATATCAAAGCTCACAACCCCTGGTATCTCTTATACCACCTCTCCTCCACTTTCCATCATGAGCCGTTACCTTTATGTACATATTTTATTTCCCTAAGTAGACTGTAAAATCTCTTAAGGATTTGGTCAATCTAAGGCATAACTGGACACCAAAACCTTTATGTTGGTAAAGTGAATGCACTTTACCAATGCCACCAATGACAATTCTCACCAGCCAAGGACAGGAAAGACAGAAAGAACAGACCACAGTGAGCTTCAAAGCACCCTGCTGGCTCCTGAAAGCCAGGTTACATACAATCGTATCATCCTGTAGGACAGATATGGTTGTGAGAATATATTTAATGTCTTGTTGCACTACTGTATGCATTTTAAAAAGGCAATCAAACAAAATATGTGAAGTAGCAATGTTAACAATCCTATTAAAAACAATGTGCACAGAATATACAAATTATAAATCACATTTCACCCCACTACTTAATTTACCAGTATTCAAAATGTTTTCTCTGATCAAGCAACAAGAATTTGGTCCTAAAATTAATTTCATTTTTTAGAATTCTATTAGGAACAATTAGTAAGCTTTAGTTACTCCAAGCAGCAAGGTATGAAAGAGATAAATGTGGATATAATGGGCCAGATTTCACTAAAATTACCCAAAGCACAAGGAAACTGTATCAATGTTTTCCCTTTAAAAGACTATTACTCAAAATTAATCACCGAGCCAGTCATTCATTTAATTAACATATATGAAAAGACAGGTATCTGTCACCTCATTAGGTGATAAACAAGTCAGACAGGATTCTATGGAGCCAATTCCCACAGAGAGATGAGAGAGACAATGAAAAAGTAAATGCACAAGATGACTTTAAAATGGCGTGATCTGGAAAGGAGAGCAAGGAAGACTAATTTAGTCAGGAAAAACTTTATAGAAGAGGAGGGAAACAAAGAAAAGTCTTATTCAAACACATACTATCTCAAGTGAAATACAATGAGTTGAAGCTGGTGGTTTCACCGTTACCATAGCAGTCACATAAATTACAAAGATCCAAAGAACATAAAATTACAATCATTATACATTCCCTAAAGTTATACATGAGCTATCAAGGAGGATATCTGGAAGTAGGGTGTTGCTACAAAAAAAATACTAAAAATGTAGAAATGGCTTTAGAATCAGGCACTGGGTAGAAGCAGAAAGAATTCTGAGCAGGAGCATGATAAAAAAGCCTGGATTGCCTTAACATGCTATTAAAAATACTTACGGTAACAGCTCCCCTAGTGAGGGTTCACAAGGAAATACGGAACATGATAGAAAACTTACATGATCTTAGAAAATAACAAACTGTCATGAACAAACTGGAGACAAATATGTGGACTTCACATGTGCTGCTAGTGAGGACATGGATGGAAAGGAGGAGAGTATTATTAGAAACTAGAGAAAAGCAGATCCTTGTTATACAGTGACAAAGGTATAAGTGGATTATGTCCTACAGTTAAGTGGAAAGCAGACCTTGTAAACTTCAAATTTGGACATCTAGGTGAGATTCCAAAGCAAAATACTGAAAGTGTGACCTGTTTTTTTCTTGCTGGCTATAGTAAAATGGGAGAGGAAAAAATAAATTAAGAGTACAAAATTAAAGAATGCTGTCAAATCACCATCATACAGACAAGAAACAGGCTGATAAAATTACCCAGCTGCAAAGATGTGCTATCTTTCATTAAAAAATGATGACTTGAAGGGCGGAGTCCAGTGCCCAGAAGGTGAATCAGAGTCACAGAGGATTCCTAGGCCTTGAAACCTAAAGTAGTTTGCAAAGCACATGGGACTGAATACTTTTTACGTTCCATTTTCTCCGTCTTTGAATGAGAGTGACTCTAAATGGTATCCTATGTCTGCCCTATCATTCTACCCTGCTACTGTATTCTGAGAGCATATAATGTGTTTTGCAGATTCACAGTTGACAGAAATTTGGTCACAGTATGGATTATATGAGAATCTCACCCATACCAGAGTTAGATTCGGAGATCTGGATGAGATTTTAGACTTTGAGATGATGCTGTAAGGGATTGAGACTTTGGGAGATGGTGGGACGAGGTAAATGCATTCTGCATGTGGGATGGACATGAATATTTCAGAGCCCAGAGGGCAGACTACAGTAGACAGAATAATAGCCGCCAAAGATGCCCATGCCCAGCCCTGGAACCTGTGAACATGTTATCCTACATGGCAAAGAGGCTTTGCAGATGTGATTAAGGTAAGAATCTAGAGGGAGTTCCCTTGTGGTGCAGTGGGTTAAGGATCTGGTGCTATCACTGCAGCAGCTGTGGCTCAGGTTGGATCCCTGTCCCAGGAACTTCCATATGCTGCAGGTGAGACAAAAAAAGAAAAAGAAAACAGATAAGGATCTAGAGCTAAGACTGTTATGTGGACTATCTGGATGGACTCAATGTAATCACAAATGCCCTTATATGTGAAAGAGGGAGGCAGGAGAGTGATGCTAAATGAGAAAGACTATTGCTGGCTTGAAGACAGAGAAGAGGCCACAAGCCAATGAAAGCAGGTAGCCTCTATACAGAGGATGGAAAAGGCAAATGTATGGACTCTTTTCTACAACTTCCAAAACGAAAGCAGCCCTGCTGACATCTTGATTTTAGCCTAGTGTAACCTTCTGACCTACAGAAATGTAAAGTTAATAAATCGTGCATTGTTTTATACCACTAAGTTTATGGTAATGAACATTGATTTTAAAATTATTTTTGCCCCATTTCTGTTAAAGTCTTTAATTAGTATTCAACAAATGACAAAGTAGCCTAAGCACTACAAGATTAGGTGTAGTTGACCACAGCTCATTCAACTCAAACACCACCTGGGATCTGAGGTTCACCAATGTCACACTCTGGGAAGTCCACATTGGGTAACTGCATGCCAGAACATGTGACCGAGAAATATGTGACCTAGAAATGTGATAAATACATGCAGGTCCTCCCATGTAAATCTGTGCTATCTTGATTTTCCAAGGCAGGGAGAAATACATAACAAAATAAAAATTAAAATTATGGTTGGATATTCAATTTTTGTCTTAAATATTATAGCAGTCTTTTTCAAGCTTAAATAACATTTCCCTATATCCTATAATATTTATATTTCCTATAGCTAATAAATTAACAAGATTCATGCTCTTTATTTGTAGCTAAGAGGCCAAAACTAGTGAAAAAAATGAGATCTTCCTTTCCAAAAAAATCGTTTTACGATAACACCGTAACAACAGAGGAGACACTCTTCCAATCAACACCCATTGTCATTTTCTTGAACTTATCTATCTTCTCAAATAAATACAATGACATTAAAAGCTGTTATAAATATGAAAATCTTAAAATGAACAACTTGCTTTTAGATAACATGCACTTATTTTGGTTATCATTTACTTTTAGTATTCCCTGTTTGTTTATATTGTTTGGCTGGGTAGTTATACATTCCCATCACTGTTGAAAATGGCAAAGTATAAAGTTTATACTCTGGGTAAGTCCTAATCCTAGGTAAGATATTAACATAATTGAGAACTAAATACGCACATGACAAAGTAAAAGGGTTGTTAGGGAAACAAGGATGACTTACAAAGATTCTGCCCCTGAAATGCTCTCGCTAGTGGGGGAAGCAGGCAGAGCACAAAGCTAAATAACACTAGAAACCAGATGCAAATATGCTCTGCCATATGTCAACTATTACTGTTTGGAGAATTATGGCACCCCGAGGAAAGAGTATAAGAACTGAGGGAAACCAGGTCTAGAAAAAAATTTTTATTCTGCAGGTAATGGAGAAGTCAAGAATGGTTTTCTGAGCAAGGAAGAGGCATGTGCTACCCTACAGTAAGATGAATAGGCTAGAGGCAAAGACCAGCAGCAGGAAAGTATACTAGAATGAGGCTGCCAGGAGCAGACGAGAATTTGACTATAAAAGTGAGAATAAAAAACAGAAGATACAGAAAAAAAAATCAGACCTTTCAAAACATGAGTTACCACCTGTGGCTTCTATCAAAGTAATTGCTAACACGAAGTAGGTGAAGGAGAAAGAAGCCCACAACCCATGATGAAATACACTCATTCACTCACTTCAAGGGGAGGGGCTTTCTGACTTCTAAGATCCTGAGCCAAGTCTATGAAATCACCAAAGCAATGCAAAAATCACAAGTTCTGCAAGGCCAGAATTTCTCAAATAGGGAAGTCACAGGGCAAGCTAAAAGAAAACAACAACAAAAAAAATGAGCAATGTAGTTTCTCAAGTAAATGGTGGATGGCAGCAAAGGAAAAATATTCACCAAGCAAAGGAGATCCAGTCTCTCACCTCATTTTAAGAAGCTCAAGGAGGAGATAAAGGTGTGGAATCTTATTTGCTTGTGAGGATGAGTCCAGTGGAGGGAAGGATAACGAGGTAGAGTGAAGGAGAACACAAGCTCAAAGCTTCAGAGTGAAATGATATATGAGCAATTAATTCAAGAAAACTTCTGTATATATAATCTAACCTCATATCTTTGAAAAAATGTCATAAAATATTTAACAAGTACCCATATGTACAATATAGTCTAACTAAAACAGCCTAGGCCTAATAATATGCCCTTAAAAGGATAAGTTCTAACATCCTCAAAGAAAGAGTAATAAAAGGTGTTTTCCCTTGAGAGAATTAGCCATATGTAATGGAAAGAAAACTTTCATTATTAAAATAAGTTTCTCTCGTTAGGATTTTTATTCTAAAACTAAAACCTGGGGAGTTCCTGTCGTGGCTCAGTGGTTAATGAATCCAACTAGAAACCATGAGGTTGCGGGTTCGATCCCTAGCCTCACTCAGTGGGTTAAGCATCCGGTGGTGCCATGAGCTGTGATGTAGGTTGGAGACACAGCTCGGATCCCGCGTTGCTGTGGCTGTGGCATAGGCCGGCGGCTTCAGCTCCAACTGGACCCCTAGCCTGGGAACCTCGATATGCCGCGGGTGAGGCCCCGAAAAGACCAAAAAAAATAAATAAAAAATTTTAAAAAATTAAAAAATAAAACCTGGAAGCTAAATCTAAAAGGCTTGAACTACTCAAACCCTGACCTAATTCAGGTCATTTTAGGTGCTTTATGTCAGTGATTAGATTCTTTTTTTCTTTAAAAAAAAGGCCTAATTCACAGCTCCTAATAAAGACAGTATACATACATATATACATACATATGACAGCCAATACCCAAAGTTTTTTTACTAATAATTTGT
Source organism: Catagonus wagneri (assembly GCA_004024745.2). Lineage (NCBI taxonomy): Eukaryota > Metazoa > Chordata > Mammalia > Artiodactyla > Tayassuidae > Catagonus > Catagonus wagneri. Next base: position 3,589,645 of record PVHT020000173.1, on the reverse strand, counting down.
GTCTCATACCTGAATCTCTCAACCCAGATATCTAAAATGACAACACATGCCTTAAGAAAAAAATTAAATAAAATAAACTATTTAACATACCATCTTAAATGTACTTTGCAGGTGTTATGCCTTAAATGAAAAGAAAAAAAAATTGAGAAAAACAAAATAACTGAAGGGGAAGAAGACATGATGTGAACAGAACTGACATTTGTTACAGGTTACCTAGAGCCCATTTTATATTTCTAATTGATTCAGTTGCTATGTTTTATATGGAATGATTTCACGGAGCTACTTATACATATAATTTTAAATATCCAAAGAAGAAAGTCAACTCTTCACATATAATTTTAAACATCCAAAGAAGAAGGTCAACTCAAGTCAAATTAGTGAGAAACAAAAGTTTTTCGACATTCTAAGAAACAAGATTTATGAAATAAGCCAGCACTCTGTTCATAGGAACTAGAGTGTTGGAACTCTCGGCAAAAGAGTAGAGTAGAATGGGAGTAAGAGAGTAGAAAGCAAGTAAGACAGATGATGAGGAGGAATTCCTCCAGGTCAATAAGACAAGGATGTGATGGGATATCTACAGAGAAAAGATGTAGGCAAAAGCAAAAGACTAAAACTAGAAAAGGGAGCTGAAGGAATTCAGTTACCCAAAGATTTTAAAGTCAGTTTGAAAGCTTTCTAATGTTACTAGTATGGAGAAACAAAAGTTCTCTAATTTCTTCTGGAAATCATGACTGTGCTATCTCTTTCTCTTAATTCTCACTATAGGTGGCTATATAGATGCAACTTTTGGTTCTACGTTACACATTCAGCTAAATTGTTTAGTCTAGAAACTCTCCGCTAAGATTAAATCTTTCCCCATGGGACGTTTTGCAGATATCTGTAGATACTTTCTAGGGTCACAGGTGGAGGGGGCTGCTAAAAGGTGAAGGCCAAAATTTCTGCTAAACAACCTACAATGCGCAAGACCGTCTGCACAACAGAGTGATTCCACCCAAAATGCCAAAAGTGCTAAGGCTGAGAAATACTGATCTCTTCTGACTAGAAGCAAAAATCAATTCCTTGAACCTTTTTCCTAGTCCATTTCTCTCTAACAGATATCTATTTAAAGCATAAAACAACATCAGAGGACTCGTTTTTTGATGCTTTGAACATGGTGGATGGCTGGCTCAAACTGAGAATGGCACAATACACTGAAATAATATATCAGAGCAGGAGAGCAGAAACTGCAGGAAAAAACTTCTCAAAAAAAATTTCCCCCATTTTCTTCTCAAGTACGTTCAATTCTAAAGAGAAGCACCTACATGTTTCCATACCAGCGTGTCACTTCTGTGCTCAATACAATGAAAATACAGTGACTTCCTCAAAAGACAATATTTTTTATTAATGTGAAGTAAACAGTATTAATTGAAAAAGATTTCTGTTGAGGGGAGCGGGGGTGAAGAAAGCCACCAGGTCTTTAAAATGCAAAGTTATTTCACAGTTTGCTTGCAGAATGACTCAGATCATTATTACTTTTAGTCATGCCAAGTTTGCTGCTTCTAAGCCTACTAGTAATGGAGAAAAAAAACCCACCATTTCTCCTGCAGTCACTAAACCAATGAAACAGAAGATTACTGAAAACAGGTTTATGCAATAGTATTTCTCTTTTATTATAACCGTTATAAAAATAAAAGCAATCGCTGGTAATGCAAACAAAGAAATCTTTCACCTAGTTTACCTACAAGGTGTATGTTGTGGTGGGGTAGGGGTGTGAGGACAGGCAAACAAAAGAAAGCCCTAACTCATGCATCAACCAGTCTTAAACTGTGAATATTTTCCTAATGTGTCTCTCAATCACAATCCTTGCTTACTCTTTCTACGTTCCCTCCCTTCAAACCACTGGAAAAGACCTCCTCCAATGAGCATTTCACCAGGAGAACAATACTAAGAACAAATAAAAGCCTCGCGGGTACCTGGCAAATCTCAATTCCTCAAAAACGGTGGCCAGCAGAGAGAATCTGGTGTAACCCATTTGCACCTTTCACATTGGTTTTCACCGCTGGAGTATCTTACTGAAGTCAATGTTACCTAACTTCGGTGGTTTCCCTGTTCCCAAAGCAATAAAAATCTAGCATCCAGCGTAGCCTACTCCCTTAACACAAGGTAAATATAACCAGTGCTCCTTTAACACTTACTGAGTCGCCATAGGAAGTTCACCAGAAAGACACATTTTAATCCCTCGGGGGCCCCATAAAGGGTGCACTGATTTCACAAAACGTGGCACCCTTGATACAGGAAAACCACAACCGCGATACGACACCCTGAATGAAGGGTTTTCGAGGGGGGCAGCGGGCGCTTTTATTCTCCTGGTGCCAATGCCCTTTCATCTGTGTACAAGCGAGCTAACTTCAAAGACAAGGGGCTCCTCGCGGGATCTGCACCGAGGTACGCGAGTCCAATGACGCTCCTGCCCCGCGGCTGGAGAGTTCTCCCCGGCCAGGGAGCAGAGGGGCAAGAGACCCGAGACACGGGTGCCCGCCTTGCCTCCGCACCGCACCGCACAAGCTCGCCCTTCGAAACCCTCCTCCGGCGCTACAAGACTCGCTCTCAGCCGTTCTGGCACGTCCCCTCCGGGCTCCCCAACGCCAAGCCAGCAGCGGCCGCCGCGCCCAGCGCAGCCACCCGACCCCCTGGGCGCCCCCGGCCGCCAGCCCGGCCCAGCTGCCCTTACCCAGCAGCAGCAGCTTGACCTCCCGCGCCGCCTTTTCGCCATCCTCGCGGAGGTTCCGGTCGATCATCTTACTCCGCTCCACCGCCGCCTTGTCCTCGGCGCTCAGCGTACAGCCCATCGTGCCAGAAGCGAGAGCTGCCCGCCGCTCCCTTCAAGTCCGGCGCGCTGCCTCGAAACACAGGTGAAATCTTTCCTTCTGGGTGCGGGCGTTCGAATTCGGCCACGCCACCCCCACCCACTCCCGACACGGAGTGTGGAAAGCGCAGTCTGTAAAGCAGCGAGCAGCGACGCGCGGTTCGTCCCCCCCGGGCGGGCTCTGCTCCCCGCCTCCCTCCGCGCCCCCGAAGTCCCGGGTCTCGAGGCTCCGGGCACAGAGACCGCTGCTCTGCTGCTGGTGGCCGCGCCGCTGCCTCTAGAAGCCGGGAGAGGCACGGCGTCCGCGCGCCGCCGCGGCCCCGCCCCTGCTCGGCCCCTCCCGCCTCCCCGCGACCACTCCCAGAGCGCGCGCTCCCGCACGAGCCCTCGGACTGCGCCCCCTCGGACGGGCGCGCGCGCCCGCGCTGCCGCGGACCCCGAGGCCGCGCAGCCCCCGGGGGCCCTCCTCCCTCCCGCGCGCGCCCCTGGGCTGCGAAACCCTGAACTGCCTGGCGAGCTCCCCTACCAAGCTTCTTCCGAGGGAGTGTGATGATTTCTTCCCGTATACTCACAGCAAGGGATGTGTACCGACCTGCCCCTTCGGGGTGCGGGTGGGAGAGCTGCCAAAGTTGGAAACCAGAAAAAGCCATTCCTGGGCGTTTGAGCATGCCCAGCTCTGGCAGCCACGCAAAGGTTTTCGACCTGTAAAACCGCGTCCAGCTGCCTGGGAACCAGAGGGAGCGGGGGGAAGGGATGGAGCCGTGGAGGAAGCACAGGTGAGGACAATGGGGAACACAAATGTCTGGGGAGGATAGGAGGTCAACTTTCTTCCGTTTCTCTCTCCTTCTCTCCTACTTCCTTCCGTCCAGTCTCAGATTCCTTTTCACAACCAGAGAACATTTTGAGGGATTTCTTCATAACCTGAGAAGGTGTGAGACAAAGAATCAAAGAGTATATTTTTAAATGACAAAACCATGGCCACACAAATATGGTCCACACCATAGCCGACATCCTTTGGGGCGATGTGTAAGTCTCCAAGCCAAGTTCTGAACCAATATTTACGACCATGTTAGTAAATCATAAGTCACTGGACATGTCATTCATTGGCTCCCTCTCCCATAAAATGAGATAGAGTTGATCCACACTTTCTCTCCATCCTCCCACCTTTACCTGGTCCGGGAAAGATCGCTGCTGTACCCAGCAGAGGTATTTAACCCAGACTGGAATAAATGAGCTTAGGTTTAAGGTCTGGTCTCTCCCTGTCACTTGAACTTCTTTACACCTTTCTCTTTTAGAACACGGCAGGAAGTGGTGATTGACTATAAGATCGGGTTAGTAGCAAAGAAAATCATCTTTGATGTGCTGAAAAATCAGGAAATTGCTCTTTGGTTTCCATCTGGAATTCTGTTTTCTACAAAACATTTGTAAAAACTGGGCTTGAGTTTTCCAAGAAGGTAATGCAGAGCTGATGCTACAGGAAAGCTTTAGAATGAGTCTCCTAAGCAAGGCCTGTAGGCTAGCAGAGGCTGCCAGTTTCCTCCTTAAAGGACATGCCTTTTCCTGTTCTCCTACCATAGTCAAACCTGCTGGCCTCAAAGCAGCAATTTCAAGAACTGCCTCAGCTTTTCCTATGGCCTTTTGTAATACAACAACAAAAAGAAACAAGCCTTAGATTGTACTTAATCATATTCTACCCTCTTTGTATTTCTTGGCAGTCTAAATGTTGATACTCATCAGAAACTCTGAAATTGATTTTAAAAGAGTGAACTTTCAACATAGTGTTTGTGTATTACCATTTTGGATTATCTGTTACTCTGAGTCTGTCCTACAAGCTTCAAGCCATGTAGAGTATGTACCAACGATTGCAAGAAAAGAGGAAGCAACTGTGACCGAGTACTAGTGGGCATGACTACAAAACTTATGTTTTGGAAAAAAGAAGGTGTAACAGAACGATACACATTACCCCTCTCCTTTGAGAAGCTTGTCAAGTAGGTGACCTGTTAAAGTAAATGGATGAATAAGAACTGAAAATTAGCTTTATTATGACCCTAAACTTCTGAGAGGATGCAGAGTAATGGAGTCATCAGTATGAAGGGAAATTCCAAGAGCAGAAAGTTTTTTAAAAACTTGAAGGAAGCCATGACTGGGGATTTTCTAGGGCTTTGTGTTTGTTGGTCAACTCAGGGTGCCAAAACAAACCACCATAGGCTAGGTGATTTGAACAATAGGAATTTACCTCTCACAGTTTTGTACATGAGAATTCCAAGATCAAAGTATCAGCCAACTTAGTTTCCCAGTGAAAACTCTCCTCCTGACTTACAGATGGCTACCTTCTTGCAGAGCTAGAGCTCTAATCTCTATAACTCTTCTTATAAGGACACTAATCACATCATGAGGGCCCCGCCCTCATAACTTCATCCAAACCTAATTACCTCCCAAAGGCCTTACCTCCAAATTCCATCATATTGAACTTAGGGCTTCAATGAGTTTGTGGGATGGGGACACACACATTCGGTTCATTACAAGGTATATTTTATCTGAGAGGAATAACCAGCTAAAAAGGTTAAATGCAAAGTACATGATGAAAATAGTGATTGTCTTATAACTGAAATGTAGTTTGTTTGTAAAGAAGCATAGGAAGCATGGCACAAAGTTGAAAGAGAGCTTTAAATGTTAAGGTGAAGAGTTGGACTTTATACAATGGGTGCTAAGTGTTCCTTACATTCTCTGAGTTGAGTAATAGGTGTTAAAAAAAACAAACAAACAAACAAAAAAAACTTTTGCCCAACAAAACAAATGGGGTTATCAGCAAGTGCATTGTGTTCATAGTCCAGATATGAGGTGATAAGAATCATTCAAATTACTAATCTACATAATTATGTTGAAAAATATGATTCAACAACCTTGTCAACAAGAAGCAAGAAAAGATAATATTAACTCATTTGTTTTATAGAGTGAAACTGAAATACAGAGGTTAAAGCAATCTACTTCAGAGTACTGTTTTCCTTTCTGGACATCATATATTTTACTCTTTTTTTTCCTTTTTAGGGCTGTACCTGAGGCATACTAGCATATGGAAGTTCCCAGGCTAGGGGTCAAATCAGAGCTGCAGCTGCTGGGCTACACCACAGCCACAGCAAGGTGGGATCTGAGCTGCATCTGTGACCTACACCACAGCTTATGGCAATGCTGGATCGCTGGCCCACTGAGTGAGGCCAGGGATGGAACCTGCATCCTCATGGATACTAGTCAGATTCATTTCCACTGCACCACAATGGGAACTCCTGTCTTTTCTTTCTTTCTTTCTTTCTTTTTGACATCATATATTGTAAACAACTATATTGAGATATAATTCACATACCATGTAATTTATCCATTAGAAGTGTTCAGTGGCCTCTAGTATACTCACAGAGTTGTGTAACCATCACAACAATCAATTCTAGAACATTTTCATCACCCCAAAAAGAAACCCTATGCCCTATAAGCATTATTCCCCCAATCTTTTCACTCTCTTTCCTACCCCTAGTCCTAGGCAACCAATAATCTACTTTCTGTCTCTATAGATATACCCATTCTGGACAGTTTATGTGGAAGGAACCATTCAGTATATGGTCTTTTGTCACTGCCTTCATTCACTTAGTGTAAAATTTTCAAGCTTCATCCATGTTATAGCACATATCGTACTTCAGTACTTTTTATTGCTGAATAACACTGAGCATCAGATGTTAAGAGAGTTAGAGACATATGTTAAAGACAAATTGGGACACATTCAGCTGAGAGACTAGGTCTTAAAGTAACTCCAAAGTGTGTCATAAGGAATAACTGAAGAAACCAAGGCTACTTAATGCAGGAATGAGAAGATGCGGTGACATGGTAGCTATTTACAAATGACAGAAGAAATAGCAGAATTCAGAGGGAATTGACATTTTCTGTCTGAATTAAAGGTAGCAGATTTAAGAACTATTGGAAGAAAGCTATAGCAAACAAATTTTACCTTGAAGTTAAAAAAAAAAAAATGTGTACAGTTTCCCTCAAAGGAAATAGGAACCTCAGAAACTCATTTATTCATGTCTAAGATGTAAAAACCTAGACCAGATGATCACAAATTGGGAAGGATCTAGAGACAGATCAACTTTTGGCATCCCTTTTAAACTTGAAATTCTGTATCATTCAGAAGTCGAATCGGATTAGTGTCAGAACTGAGATTAAAACTCAAAAACTCCTGGCTTCCAACCTTTTGCCCTATTCAGCCATCAGATACACAAGCAAAAGTGAGAAAGGATAGTTTATCTAAGATATGTTGGCATGGTGTGTTGATGGATTACTGTGGAGATAAGGAGGAACCAGAAGAGAAGCAGGACAACCTGACACGTACACACACACACACACACACACACACACACACACACACACACAGAACAAGAGATAACTGAAGGGCAATGTGTATCTTTGGCTAAGTTGGGAGCAGACATGACATGTAGAGCCCTACATTGTCTACACTGAGGGTTTTGCTAAGAAGAGAGAGTTTGGTTTGGGAAGAAGCTATAAATAGAGAATAGAGGGATTAACATCCATACCTATCGATAGATAGATAAAGGCCTCAAACCCAAACCATTTTTAGTAGAAATGTGAGATTTTGGGCAAAAGTTGAAACACAAAAGCTCATTGAATTATTAATTAAAGACCTTATAAGACAAGCAGCACTCTTTGGTTTGCAAGTTACAATACTGTGGGGCAATAATCATTGTCTCTGCATGGAACACACGACCACTCAGGCACCAGCTCATGATGGACTGAAAGCATATAGAGACAGCACGTGGGTACAGACATTTGCAGGCTCCTAAAGGGCACTACACTACTGGCAATGCTCAGTCTCCCTTGTTTAGCTTTATAGATTGCGGCCAAGACAGATGGGAACTGGAAAAGAACAGGAAAAACTTGGAAGATATAGGCAGTGACTTCAACCAGAAGAATGGTTTGTGAGCACATCTGAATATGACGCCACCATGGTGCACTCTCACAAATATTAGGGGGACATTTTGAAGAGGGCTGATTTCCTGCTGAAGCAGGTAAATCTTGAAGTCACTGTCCATGAGGCCTAGAGGCACTGAGAAATGTAACAGTACAGTATAAAGGAGGGAGATGTTTAAGAAAAAGGGCAGGGGCAGGATACATTATTTCAGATATATTAAAACAACCTCAGGGACAAGTATAAAAAAAAAAAAGAGAATTGGCATTAGTATTATTGTAGAAGAAGCTCTAAGCAGGTAACCAAATAACCTTGGAGCAGCTCAAAGCTCTATTTTCAACTGCTTATCTGTCTTTGAAAGTAACTTACATGAACTGCAATATCTCTATCTAAAAAAGTGTGTGTGTTGAATTAGATCACCTGCAAGGGCCCAATAATTCTGAATTCCTGTGAGTCTATCATTTCAACAGGAGAAGGTTGGGAAACATACCCAAACACTTTGATACACTGCTCTGAGTAGAAGCCATACCATGTAAAATTAAGGAGGAAGTGAATGCTGAGAATGCAGAGATTAACATGGAATTGTCCAGAATTTTAACCATGAAGAGTGGCAGATACATGGGGTGATAAATGCAGGGGTAGGTTTGGGATGTGTTGTTGTTTCATTTAAGCCATGGCTCTTCTTCCCAAGTGTCAAGCAGGGACAAAAAAGAAATTGTAACCCATTCAAAGGAAAGAGCATAGCTGCCCCACTTTCTGACCTCTGCCTCTGATTTTTCCATTTCAGCACCTGAAACCTCATCACCATCAGTTCTTCAGTCCCACAGAGACCTTCCATCCATGGACTGTATGCCTATTCCCTATCCCTCGTGACCTGTCCAGTGATAATTTCTCTCCTTACACAACTTAGACATCGCTTACCAGGATAAACATTCCTTTGCATGTACCCCCACCATTGTATTCAACAAGAAAATCCCAAATTTAGTTAAATCAACTCTCAGCCTATCTGTGTCTGTACCTATACCACTGAGTCTGACTGGAGGGAAACAGAGTAATCAGCAATTCTATCCTTCCATTTACTCAGGCCCAAAACCTGGCATCATCTCTGATTCTTTTTTTTGCCTCAGACCTCTAAGGAAATCCTGTTTACTCCGCCTTCAAATATATTCAGAGTTTGGCCAAACATCACCATCCACTGATATACCCTAGTTTGAGATACAGATAGACTATCACAATAGCCTGCCTTCTAATCTCTGAAAAGTATCTGTTTAGAATTCTCTCTCCTTTACTCAGAACTATTCATTCATTCACTTTCCATCTTACTTAGTGAAAAATCCCACCTAAAGTTCTTATGATGACACACAGGGATTTACTTGGTCTGTCAAGTTCACTTCTTTCACCCTCATTATTCCTTTCTACCACTCTCCTCACCTTCTGTGGTTCAGCCTCATTGACCTTCAGGCTGTTCTTTGATCTTGCCAAATACATTTGTCACTGTGCCTTTGTACTTATATTCCCCCTGCCTGGAACACTCTTCCTCCAGATAGGTGCTTGGCTCACTCTCTTATTCCAATCTTGGTTAAATGCCACCTTATCAGAGAGTTATATTGCCTAATCACCCACCTGTCCCTTTTCATTCCCTTACTATGCACTGCCTTTCTTTATAACTCTTTTCACACCACACACATATTTTTGTGATTTGTTTATTGCCTGTCTTCCCTCAGTTGAACATAAATTCAGAAGAGCAGAGACTTTGTCTCGTTTGCTTGCTTATTTATCTCCAATAGCTAGCATTGTAAATATCCATAGTAAATGAATAAAGAGGAGGAGCTAGATTTAGAGTATAAATCTAGTCTTTGATACCATTAATTCATTCATTCCGTAATATTGATTGAAGACCTGTCACGAGCCAGGCAATAGTCTTAGCACTGGGAACAAGGTGGTAAATAAGGCCTATTATGTTGGAATAGGGACAGTGGTAGAAGAGATATTAAATAAGTAGGTAAGTGGATCAGTTCAACAGGATACAACTGAAAATAGTTGTAAGTGCTATGAAGATAATGAAACAAAGTGTTTTACAAGAGAGTACACCAGTTCTGGTTTCCTGAGAAGCAGACTCCAAGACAGAATTAGAGGGACAAGAGATTTCTTGGGGGAGATGCCTGTGAAGGATAAAGGAAGTAGAGGAGCAGGAAGAGATGGGGAGAACCTTCAAATGGGATGCAGCTCTGATATCTGGGGAAGGAGAATAGGGAAGAGGAGTTGGGTGGGAAGAGTTTGAGACTCCCATGCAACTCTGAGAAGATCTTGGCCAGGTCGGTGGGGCTCCTTCCTCTACCCCCTGATAAATTCTGCTCATTAGAGGTGTCCTGTCTTGGGTAGAAACAGCCTGGGTTTAGTACCCCCACTTTGCTCTGTCATGGACTCTGGGCAGCCTCAGCTGTCAGTGCTTCAGTGGATTTAAAAATGGGGGTGCTGGAGATTGCTAGCCAACTTCACTCCCCTATGTGATCTGTGTGAAACACTTCGGTGGCCACAACAGGGAGGTACTCTGAAGGAAGAATTACTTTCAACTGTGTGTTCAAGGGGATCAAAGTGAGGCGGCGACACTTCGGAGCAGAGAATTGGAAGATAAGAAGGAACCAGATTTGAGGGAAGAGGATTCCCATCTTCTCTCATTGTAAAGTGCCAGTACCAAGTCTCCAGGGTAGAAATGAAGTTGGCCTAATCAAGGATCCACAGGTCAGTTTGGCTGAAGTGTAATGGTGAAGATGAGAGGGGTAGGAGGAAGAGAGGGGAGGGTTTCAAGGGAGGTAGGGGCCAGATCCTGTAGAGCTGGGCAGACCAGTCTAAGGTGGTCAGAATTAATTCTAACTTTATTTTAAATAGAAATCTGTAAGCCTCTGTTTCTTCTTCAAAACTGGATGTATCAGCAGATGGGTTTCGATGATTAAATAATACTAACATCAAGTATAACACAGGTCCTGGCACTCATGTGCTCATAATTATAGTAGATTTTCTTTCTGTTTTATCAGATCCAAGATTTTAAGTATTTTACTCTTACACAAAATAAGAAGAAATTAAGGTGGAGAGCGGAATGGAGGGTGTTGAGGGCCAAGATGAAGGGTTTGGATAAGATCAGAGAGGAGAAATTACATAGTAGTCAAATTCATGATACAGTATCTATTTGTATCTTGATAGACAATGCTAAAATTCTGAATGTTTCTGTGGTTTCTACTTGCCTTGTCTTTTCCTGGTCCTTAAACATCCTGCTTCTCTATGTGAGTATAAACTTTAGAATGAGGTTGCTTCTTTTATTTTCTCCCAAATTGTTTGACCATACCAAAATTTCAAAATGCTATTCTAAAAAAGGATCAAGCAAACCCTGGAGTGAGTTTGGAGCATAGGCTAACTTCTTAAGGAAAGAGCTACCTGGCTTTATTAAAGGCTTTGTGTTATTTACTACATCCGATTAAAAATAGCTATATTGACACCTCCCCCTCAGTTTATGCTTCCTGCTGGCTCAGCGTTTTTTCTTCCACTGTAAGTCTCTTTAAATTGTGAAACTGGCATGTGTGTCTCTTGCTCAGCTCAGCAGGAACTGCAACAGAAGGGTTGATCAGAGCTGGGATTAGCAGCCAGGATAAGCACGTGTCCCGTGCTTTTCTGTCCTAATTCCGGTATTGGCAATATTATTCCAAATCATGGTAGTGAGGAGTTTAGCAAATGTGTGTTGAATATCAACACCTTATTAAGCTATGTGTAGATCAGAGGCTAAAAGGGAAAAAAATAAGCTCTATATTAAGTTATTAAGAAATTAGTTCTTTGAAAGAATTCAGGGTCACTGAATGGGTAAAAAAAATCACATAGGAGGAGTTTTAATGCATGAAATTTTCCAGATTTTTTCCCACATACCCAGCCACAGGAGCATGCCAAATAGAGTCAGTCAGTCAAATGCTGAAGCTCAAACCTGAAATTTTTACTGACAAAAATGACGGGTCAAATATATGTATTGGCAGAAAATCTCTGGTCACTGCTCCCTGGGCCTGGCTTCTCTGCTTCCCTTTATTACCATATCACTGTTCCTCCACCCCTGACACTTAGGAGGATAAATTCAGCAACTCAGGAACAGGGCATGGGTTCCAGTAGATTCATGTTCTCTTAGAATCCATGCCTTCCTTGCATGTCCTGCTCCCAAACTCCATGGGGCCTCAGCAGAGGTTCATCTCTGCCACTGGACATGCTCTGGGTGCTTCCATGTGCCCAAGCCCTGCCTGGGTTACACTGTTTCTCACAAGCAAGACTGAGTATGTAGGCCCACAGATGTTTACTGGGAAGTGCTTATCCCTCAGGCTTCGGGCATAAGTTCATCCTCATCCTTTCACCAGAGCTCTACTCCAGACATCTGGGGCTGCACAGCTGCCAACACAGCAGTGCTGTGATTCACAAAAGTGCTCTCGTTTCTATTCTAAACAGCTCCCTTGCAAACTCCTGGGTGTGGAAGAGTGTTTGCACTGGCTAAATACCTTCCAAGCAGGTCTTGGTCCTAGACAGTAAAATTTTAAACAATTATCAAATCTTTTCCCTTAACCTCTAAAATTCTCAGAGTGGAGATGGACAATGGATCTACACTACGCTGAGTTACCAGCAATTGCCTTTTAAACAAGAACAAAAAGTTTATTCTGAAATCACGAAACAGAGCCAGAATATTGAGAGGTAAGGTGCAGACAGGATGTGGTTCTTTTCTTTTCTTTTTTTTTTTGTCTTTTGTCTTTTTAGGGCCGCACCCAAAGCATATGGAGGTTCCCAGGGTAGGGGTCAAGTCAGAGCTACAGCTGCCAACCTACACCACAGCCACAGCCACAGCAACTCAGGATCCGAGCCACTGCTATGACCTGCACCACAGCTCATGGCAACGCTGGATCCTGAACCCTCTGAGTGAGGCCAGGGATTGATTCCCCAACCCTCATGAATCCTAGTCGGGTCCATTAACTAACTACTGAACCACAACGGGAACTCCCAGGATGTAGTTCTTTTTTATCTATTCTGCTTTCATATGATTATTAAGACTCCTTTTTAATAGAAAGTGGTTGACTTGAAACTCTGGAAAGCAGGGGAAAACACTGAAGGAAAAATGGAGCAGTGGGAATACTGATTGCAGTGGAGTTAGTATTCATTTTGAGAGTGACTTTATTAGTTGAATTTATAATTAGAAATGTGATGTAGTTAGTTTTTTATTTTTATTTTTATTTCTTTTTTCTTTTTAGGGCTGTACCTATTGTGTATGGAAGTTCCTGGGTTAGGGGTTGAATTGGAGCTGCAGCTGTGGCCTAAGCTACAGATGCTGCAACACAGGATCTGAGCCACATCTGCAACCTATGCTACAGCTTGCTGCAATGTCAGATCCTTAACCCACTGCGCAAGGCCAGGGCTTGAACCCATATCCTCATGGGCACTATGCCAGGTTCTTAACCTGCTAAGCCACAACGGAAACTCCAGTTTTGTTTGTTTTTTAATTGGGATATAATCTACATATGGAATTCATCATTTTAAAGTGTAAAATTCAATGGTATATTTATGATTGTGCAACCGCTACCACTAATTCTGAGACAGTTTTTATCACTCCGAAAAAGAGAGAGACCTCATACTCTTTAGCAGTCATTCCCAATTCTCTACCACCCCAGCCCTTGGCAACTACTAATCTACTTTTTGACCGTATCGATTTTATCTATTCAAGACATTGCATATAAATAGAATCATACTATATACGGCCTTTTGTGTCTGGCATAATTTATTTAGCATAATGTTTCTAAGTTTCATCCATGATGTGGCTGGTATCAGTAACATCATTCCTCTTTATTGCTGATAACAGTATTCTACTATACGGATAGCCCACATTTTGTTTTTCCATTCATCAGCTGGTAGACATTTGGACTGTTTCCACTTTGGGGCTATTGCAAATAGTGCTGATATAAACGTTTGTGCACAAGCATTTGTTTGAATACGTGTTTTCATTTATCTTGGGCATAAGCCTAGGAGTGGAATTGCTGGGTCATACGGTAACTCTAGGTTTAACTTTTTGAGAATCCACCACTGTTTTCCAAAGTGGCTATGCTATTACATTCCTACCAGTGGGGTCTGAGGGTTGATGTGGTTAGTTTTAGAATCTTAACTGTTCAGTTCTGCTGGTGAAACCAGATCAGGCTTTGTGTGACACTGCAATTTCAAAGTGTACTAAAAAAATAAATAAATAAGAACACGTGAAATGCATTTTTATCCATTACTATTTAGTCTTTTTCTTTTACAATTTTTTTTTTTTGGGGGCTATGCCCATGGCATACAAAAATTCTGGGGCCAGAGATTGAACCCATGTCACAGCAGTGACAATGCTGGATCCGTACCTGTTGAGCCACCAGGGAACGTCCTCAATTTTAAGATTCACTTTGGTCAAACTATTTTTACTCATAGCAAAAGGCTATCACCTACAATAGTTCTACTTACAGAGTAGGAATTCAATAAATATATATTAAATGAGTAGATGAACAAATAAGAGGTAATCTTAGTGCTTTCATTAAAAAACATTAAAAAGTATTTCACAAAGAGCATTGTCTTCTTGATTCTATGCTACCCCTCTTCTGTTGCAGATACAACATTTGAAGGAAATAAAGACAATTCTGGAGTTCCCACTGTGACACAGTGGGTTAAGAACATGATTAGTATTCATGAGGATTCGGGTTCAGTCCCTGGCCTTGTTCAGTAGGTTAAGGATCTGTCATCGTCACAATCTGCAGCACAGGTCTCAGATGTAGCTCTAATTCAGCGTTGCCATGGCTGTGGTGGAGGCCAGCAGCTACAAGTCCATTTCAACCCCTAGCCTGGGAACCTCCATATGCCGTGGGTATGGGCCTAAAAAGCCAAAAAAAAAAAAAAAAAATTACATGCAGTAACATGAGCCCAGGAGTGAAGAGATATAGGCTTCAGTCCTGCTCTTAGATTTTTAGTTTCCTCATCTGTCAAACAGTAATGATATTCATTTTAATTATTTGACAAGTTGTCGGGAAACAATATATTTATAGCCATGAGTCAGCTGCTGCCTCCCTGCCCTTGAGGTCCTGGGTGTTGTATGCTCTGCTTTTGCTTTTGCACACATTCCTTCTGTTGCTTACTGATTCAGTCCAGACATAAAAATTTACACACACACACACACACACACACACACACTCTGTCTCTCTCTCTCTCTCACCTCATTCTCTTAATTGTCCAAAGAGCAGACACATAACCCAAATTACACAGAATCAATTAAAAACCACATCTTAAAGGATTTTGGGGGGAAGGCTATGGTTAAAGCTTATCTTAACACCAGGGAGATTTTTTTCAAGTTTCTTCCTCCATGCAGCTCTGAGGCACAGCATTTCTTGGTCTCTTGGCCTCCATGTTTCTTCTTTTCTTTCCCTCCCTGGTCCTCTTAGGAGTCAAATCCTACGCCTTTCATTTTCAGGAACGGAGCCCCACGCTGTCAAGCTGTCTTTTGTTCTTGGTTCTCAGGTGGTGCCCATACCCTCAAGACCACACATCCCTCTCAAATAGCTTGGCAAAGTTTTTATTTTTTTCTCCTTAACAAAAATAGAAATTCTATCTATTGAGTATGATCTCAATACATTTTTTTTTATCTCCTTCACCTGTGAAAATGCTTTGGAACATTAAGGAGAATAGCAGATAGCTAAGGGATTTTATGTCTGACAAGGCTTTTTCTTCGAAGGGAAAAAGTATCAGCCTTTTAGAGAACAGCAGTCTTCACCAAACAGTCACTTCATTCTTGTGCTTGATCGTTCATCACAGTCTAGGGCACCGGTGGGCACATCATCCAAGCATAACCAGAGTCCCTGTGAATTTCTATTTGGGAATTAAAGAGACATCCACATCTTCAGGTAGCTGGATCTGTAAAATATATGCTTTGAATATATGGGTAGCCACATTTTCATTCATGTAGAAGCAGAAGAAAACTATTTGTAGATACTAAGAAAAAGTGCTTCCAGCAAACAGAGACTAGAAATGAGAAGAAAAGTAACTGGTTTCAGTTTTTTCCTAAGTCCTTGATGTGCTCTTCGTTTGCGAGGCCAAGAGATGCTTTTTTACATTTTTCTAATACAATCCTCTCTCCATATTTTGCCACCTTTAAGCTTATTTGAGTTGATTTCCATTGCTTGCAATCAAGATTCCTAATAAATATTTACAAAATCAAGACTTAGCATTGTTATTACTGTTCCAGTTTTTCTAAGCCTCCAGGAATAGTATCTTTTTGTTTGCAAGCATTTTTATATGTTTTATATCATTTGATTCTCATGACAACCATAAAGCGAAGTAGGAAGCATACAATTTATTGTCCCTGCATTATATATGAGAAAATTAACTGACACACCCTTGGTAATATAATCAGTAACTGGCAGAGCCAGAAAAAGAGAACAGACCTTCTGGTGCTTCTGTGACACTGTTGAAATTATGTAGAGAGGAAAGTTTTCTAACTGAATTACAACATGTTCAGATAAAAGGTGTATCTGTTAGAAATTTAACGATGCTTAGATCCCATTTATTATCTATTTACACTGAGTGAAATTGTAATAAAACTTCAATGTAGGACCTAGGAGGCAAAACACTTATTGAAAAAGACTCGACTGTACTGCTTTTAAGCAAAAAAGTCATATGATTTCATTTATGGGGTAAGTAGAGTAACCGGTTCAAATTAAAAAAAAGAAAATTTTTTCTAGCAATGCTAAATACTGTAATATATTTTATTTCCATATAATAGCATAAAATGTTTCCTCTAATGTGTCCATAATTTTCTCAATATTAAATTTGAATCTTTTGCTATCTAGGAACCTGAGAGTGGTCTGAGAACACTGGAATTTGTAATTCACCTGATACTGAAACACTTAACATAGAGTGTGCTCAAAACTCTTGGAAAATCGAGATAGTCCTACTCTGTATCTCCCCTAATGTGATTCTCTGAAGACAATATTGTTATAGATTCTGGATACCTGGAGTATATTTAACAGGCTGGAGCACAAAGGCTAAAGGCCTCCCTGAACTGGTCTGAGAACAATTCCATTCCACATCACTTGGCAACCCCTGGGGCTGGCCTAGATGGGTAAATTCTGATGTGTTATCGGAACAGAGATAACACACACTTTCTCAGGAGGGCTGGCCCAGTGTACCTGTCTGTACAAGCTCTTTGTCTTCTGAGGTTGTACTCACAGCATCTTCTACCGTCAGGCAAAAATGACAGATATAGGCCACAGCTTTTAGCCTCTTATCCACGAGATTGTATTCTGTTTTGAAAAATAGCAGTATTTCATTTATCTAAAACTGGGCTTTTTTCAAGGTGCTCTCAGAGAGACAAAATCATCATAAGAAATATTTTTTCCAGAAAATTAAAACCATCTTAGATAGAATTTTTACAAATAATTGTTGTTAATAGAAGTCTTCATAGTATATGTTATTTATGTTCTGCCTTAATAAACAGAAAGTATGACACATATAGAATACTTTGTTCATTAATTTTCTTTTTTTTTTTTTTTGGCTTTGCCTGTGGACATGGGGAAGTTCCCCGGTTTGGGATTGAATCTGAGCCACAGCAGGGCCACTGCAGGATCCTTAACTCACTAGGCCACCAGGGAACTCTCTCTTGTTCATTATTCTAATTAAAACAATTCTAAATAGAACAATTCCTTCTGTTACAACAATGTGGGTAGGAATCAGGTAAGGTCATTTGGACCACATGTCTTCATGCAGACTTGATGCCTCTGATTTCCGTCACCTCTGTCTTCTGTTTGTTACTGTTCCCGATGTCATTGAAAACTCTTCTTGCCACCACTTGTGTTCCTCCTGGAACACGACTGTGCTCCTCCTGGAACACACTGTGACTGATTCTCCATCCATTCTTCCATTCCTACACATACTAATCCAGCAGTGCTTTTGCTTTCCATTGTTTCTCCTACTGCAATGATTTTCTGAAAATTTCTCCTTGCCTTCTTTAATTCCTTTAATCTTTAGCATTGAAGGTGTTTGGCCTTGATAACCATCCCCCATGCACAAATATCCCTTAAATTATTTCCCTAGCACTGTATATAAAAGCGAAAATTTAGAAATCATCTAAATGTTCATTAATAAAGAATATACCTAATATTTCACACAGTGAAACACCAAACAGTCATCAAGAAGGCTAAAGATCTGTACTTATTGACTTCAAAAGATGGTTATACAATATCACTAGTCAATACAATATCACTAGTCAAGGCAGTAGTTTATTAAAGAATTTGTTTCATAAAAACCTATTAATATACATACATAAATGTGTATGTATCTGTAAATGTATATGTATATGTAGAAAGTGCTATTCAAGAGAAGTATAATGTTAGCTGCATTGTAATTTGTTTTGTGGTAGCCACTTTAGAAAAAGTAAAAATAAATAGATTAAATTAAATATATATGTGTATGTGTGTGTATATGTGTGTGTATATATATATATAAGTATATAAGTATATATACACATATATATATACTTTTTTTTACAGCTGCACCCATGGCATATGGAAATTCCCAGGTGATGGGTCAAATCAGAGCTGCAGCTGCAACATCCACAGCAACACCAGATTTTAGCTGCATCTGTGACCTGCACTGCAGCTTGCTGCAACACGGGATCCTTAATCCCACTGAGGCCAGGGATCGAACCCGCATCCTCATGGGTACTAGATGGGCTCATTAACGCTGAACTACAACAGCAAATGCCTATAATAAAATATTAATTGTGGTTTTTGACCAGTTGGTGGGATAGCAGGAATTCTTAATTTTTCTTACATATCTTTTCCAAGATATCTGCAATTATATATGTTTCTTTGTAACTTTCGAGAAAAGGAAAAATGTGTCCCTTTAAACTTAATAGATTTGTTTTATTTTTATTCTCTCAACTATGTTATGCTGTTGCTCCATATGGATTATTTCTATTTTTCTGAATTTTCTAGATAGTTGAGGGTACTGACCACTTAGCTTGGGTTAGATAGTAATGCAATCCAATTTCACAATCCTTGACCTTTTTCACAAACAAACATTCAGTACTACATTTATTCAACCATTACCTATCAAATGCTGTACAGGGGAGACACTGGCCTGGATCTAAAAAAAAATACAAAACTGATCTAGAGAAATAATGTTCCTATTCTCTAGGAGCTTTCATTCAAATGAACATTCAGATGAATAAAGAGTGAACAAGAAACCAAATGAGATGTTTTCAGGTGGTGACAGTTTAGACCAAGATAAACAGGATAAAAAGTAGTAGGCAGAGGACACTTTAAATGGTGAGGGGGGGCGGAGGATTCTGCAAAAAGGAGACATTTGAGCTGAAATATGAAGGATGAGAATGAGCCAGGCAAAGGTTAGGGGTGGGAGAAAGATCATTGCAAGCAGAGAGAGACAACGCAGATACTGGAAGAGCAGGAAGGAGGTCAGGCAGTGAAGAATGGAGTGTAAGCAAGAGGTGAAACAGATGACCTGTGTTTGCAGAGGTACATCGATGCTTGATCATGGAAAGATGCCACGGGTAACAATTAGAGGAGAATAAACAGAGAAGTGATGTGATCTTATTTATTTTAGGATATCACCCTTGCCACAATTTGGAGAATAGAAGAATTGTTCATGAGAGCAGGAATTACAATTTAAAAGTTTTTGTAATATTTTAGGCAACACAGCAAAACAACTTAGAAAAGGGTCAGTGCAGTTCAGAATCACAGCTGACATCTTTTAGATAAATTCAAGGCATTTTTTTTTTTCTGACCGCATCTATGGCATGTAGAAATCATGGCCCAGAGATCAAACCCAAGCCACAGCAGTGACAATGCCAAATTCTTAACCACTGGGCCACCAAAGAACTCCCAAGAAATATTTTAGAATTAGTTAGACCAAGGAGATTTCATTATCAACTGGATTGAGGGATGAAGATGTGGGACAGAAAGAAATCAAGTATGACTTTTTTACCTTTTTTTTTTTTTTTTTGCTTGAGTAACTGGCAAAGCCACTGCATAAAGTGAGAAAACAGAGCAAGAAATAAGTTAGTGGAGAGAATCATCAGATACTTTTTGAACACTTCCAGCTAATGAGGTATCTAATAGAAGATGTCAGATAGGCAGGTAAATATATGAGTTTAGATTTCTTTGGCCAGGATTCAGACCTAGAGGACAGGTGTGATGTGGAGAAACAGAACTGGAATGTGGGAGAACAGGAATACTATCTAAAGCTTTGAGAAAGAAATGGCAACCAAGGCAGGAGATGTGTATAATAAAGACGAGGCAGCACACCAGGATGGCATTTAGGAAGACCTAAATTAGAAACTGAGTGAGCTAGGAAGAAAAACCTGCAAATATTAGGTCAAGGAATCCAGGAGGGAAGATTTACAGAAGAACAGCACTTCCAGTATATTGAATACTGACAAGAAGCCAAGTAGGTTAAACAAAGAAATTCCCGTTAGAATTGGCAACTTTAAGGTAGTTGTGACCTTGAAAAGAATAGAGTCAGTGGAAAGTCAAATATGTTTAGTCTGATGGATGAATTGGAGAAATAAATTTGGAGAGAGTAAGTAAAGCAACTAAATAAAGAACGTATTCTGGTAAGAGCAGTAGAAAAACAGGACAGTAACTGGAGGGTGAGGGGAAGGATTTAAAATGGAAATAGCAGAGAATATCTGGATACTGCTGGAATTATATACCAGTATAGAGAAAGAGACTGATGGTGGAGAGATGAAGAGACTGAGGAAGTAGAGGAGAGGAGGCAGAGCTGAGGAAGTGAAGCTCTTCTTGATAAGGCAAGAGGGGACAGAGTCCAGTGCATGAAAGGGGAGATTTGAAAGGACATTCAGTTCCTATTCTAAGGAGGAGTGCAGAGAAAATGAACAGATTTTCTGCTAGGAATGTGAAGGAGTTCCCCTGCAATAACTTTTCACAGGGGCCCATGAGGTGGGGTATGCCTCAGTTGAGAGTTTCGGACTGTGGGAGAGGGAAGGCAGGTACCAAGTAAATGGACAACGTGAGCGATTGTGAACGGAGGTGGGGTGGGGAGGTGGTGGTTTCACTATGAGAGGGTGGGGATTTTCTGCTGTATTTTAATGTCATAACGAATGGGCTACTTTTCAAGATATGAAAGATGAGTGCCTCAAGTAATATGACTGACATATTTAAAGGTTTCTAATATTTGTTAGAATCTAATTGATTCTGTTTCCATTTAGTTCACTTTTATTCTGTTCCAATTTTATTGATTTTGGAAGCACTTGATATCTATATTGACTGACACCTGCCTAGACTAAATGTCTACTTCAATAAATGGTGATGTTTAGAGTCTCTGAGATTTAATGACAAGTCTTTGAACTACCATTTACTATCCTATAAATTCAGGTATTATATTATTGAAGTATTCTACATCATATTTTCCGCAGGATTTTCCAAAATATGTACACATGCATACATATAAAAATTTCTTTTAAAATATTCAAATAAGTAAATAAGATGACAAGTTATAAAATAACAGGAGATCACGAAGGATAGAAATCTCAAAAACATGCATTTTAAGTAATCATAGTAAGATTACATAAAAAACATAATATGTGCTAAAGCAACATCTGGTGTCTTACTAAATAAATCAGATGCATAAAATTAATCAGATTAAATTTTAAAATAGTCCTTGTAACCCTTTAAAATGCCAAACTGCCCCATCTTTATATGTTGTATCTAAATATTTCAGTTGGGACAGTATACAGGCTGTGACTTCCGTATACACGTGTCTGTACATAACAATACTATTTTTTTATGAGTAATAAAAATAAATCAATGGAGAATGCAAATATATTAATTTTTAATTTTCTTAGTGCACTGAATTCTAATAGATTTATTGTCTAGTTTAATTATGTATTATGTTTACTGGGTAAATGGAAATATAAAATTATTTTTTCTATTATCTTACTGGACTTTTAATTGATTTGATTAGATCTCACACAAAATTATTGCATTCATCTATTAGCTGGTCTTCCTACTGTTAACTAATCATATACTTATGCAAATAAATAACTTTTGTCTTAAGTCACAGAATTTTGGGATAATTTATTTAAGCAGTATTAATGTGGCAATAGCCAGTTGATAAAAATAGGCTTCTTAAATTAGCCAGAACATTGTTTCTATCACAGTTCTGGCTCCATCAAAATTGGTATTCATTTTATCATTGTGAAAATTAATAATTGCATTTTAAATGTTGAACTTTTTAACTAAATTTATAACTTTTATGTAATGTTGTAAATGTCAGACACTTCACCTTCAAAAGTTTTACTTTGCTTACATGAATTGGGTGGAAAAAAATCTGAAGCATTTACTTGAAGTCTTATCTGAGGCATCTAATGATATGTGAAACTGACATCAGAGCTATTGCTTAACTTTCCACATATGCCCAAGAAAAAAATGGGATTGAAAAGAAACTTGGCTATTTATTTGATCTGAATGAAAACTCATGCTTCTCAGAATTAAATCAGCTGTGTACACTAAAGTGTCATCTTTGGGAAAATTCTTCTTAAAATAAGTATTAACCTGTGAAGTAGATGATGTTTCTTCAGACATTGTATTTTCTGGCTTTGTAGTGAGTATTAGCTTTACTCTGGCTCCTGTGGTGAATGGTATTCATTTATAAACTTTCTGTACAAGTTCATACTACATCCACTTATTTGAAAAGTAGATATTTAGTACTAAAGTTTTCATTAAACATGTTTTTCATATTTTGAGTTCACCGATGCCCAGAGTCTATTGCAAAATAAAAAAGCTTTACCAAGCAGTATAATAAATACTATGATTTACAATATTTAATAAATGACCAAACTACTATAGCAAGGGATTTTAGAGTACCCTATATACAGAAGTATCATGTGTATCTAGCCTTTAATTTTTCGTATTTACCACTGACCCTATTGACTGTTGACTGGTGGCCTCATGTATCTTCCAGATTGTTGACTGGTTTACAAGTGTCTGGCAGAGGCTGCAATTTCAAGTGTCTCCCATCAGCTGAAACTGCTAAGTTAACTATCTCTAGCCATTCATATCCAAGTGTACTTGATTTTTTCAGTGAGCAAACTGTCTACTGTTCTTGAAAGGGGGAGCTTGCTACACTGAATCTGAACAGGGTCAGGAAAAGGTAGGTGGTTATTAAAGGCTATTTTAAAGACATAACTGTGTTCCTGACTGATGATGACGGAGGTGGAAATACAAAGAGCAGATCTAACAAACTCATTCCTCCTTGTTTTAATATGAATACTAATATTTTAATGAAAATAAAAAATCCTGGGAGTTCCTGTCATGGCTCAGTGGAAATGAATCTGACTAGGTTCAATGATCTGAAGCAGGTTCGACCCCTGACCTCACTCGGTGGATTAAAGATCTGGTGTTGGCGTGAGCTGTGGTATAGTCGCAGACACGGCTCAGATCTGGTGCTGCTGTGGCTGTGGTGTAGGCTGGTAGCTGTAGCTCCGATTTGACCCCTAGCCTGAAAACTTCCATATGCCATGGGTGCAGCCCTAAAAAGACAATAAAATAAAATAAAATAAAATAAAATAAAATAAAATAAAATAAAATAAAATAAAATAAAAATTAATCCTGGACAAATCCTAAGTAGTTGTAAATGAAACCGATTTCAACTAAACTGGGATGCATGTAAACATATACACACATTGGAGAAACAGGCTTCTAATTGCACTGGCTTCCCTCAATCCGTTCTTCCTTCTATTCCAAGCATTTCTTCAAAAGAAAGAAAAAAAGAAAAGGAAGAATACAAAGGGAAAATAGTAATAAAATGTCTCTGTACTAATCAGATGAAGATTTACCCTGAACTCAGAAAATCACGTCTAGTCTGTAGGCTTAGTATATTCTTATGGTAAAAAGCTGTGTAGCGGGTTCTCAGCCTTGATGGCACTAGCCATTATAGTTATCTACCTAATGTCTTTCGCTCACAATAACTTTCTGATTATAATATTGTTTCCCACACGTATTTGCCCCAGGAAGAGAATGTGCCGATCAGCAAACATGAGTATCCTTTCTTCTGATAACGTAATTCTTATCTTTAAACAACAAATTGCCTTTCTGGTTTTTAAGCAAACAAAAACACTCTGAATGTATCTTCTTTTTGGATGTTGTTCTATATCTTTTTCTGGCACTGTCTAATAGAACTGTTCTATTCTAGAAAGAACAGTCTTTGTCTCTAATTCAACACTGATTCATTCATTCAACAAATGTTTGTAGAGAGCTCAAGGTGAAGGGAAGAAAACTTTCTAGCATACGCCTTATAGTGAACTGTCAAAATAGGAGCAAGTCATGTTACATTCCCTAGTATAGCTCCTTTAGATTTGGAAATCTTCTCAAGTCATGCAGAGAAGAGTGAATAGAATGCTCAATCACTTAAATATTTAAGGATTTTTACATTAAATTCAGTAACCTATTGAATATTATGAAAGTATGATTTAAAATAATAAATAAACCAGAAAAATATATCACTAATAATTACCTGATATATTTTTCTATTGTCTTTAAAATTTTCCAGCTTAGAATACTACACAAATAAAATCTCTTGTTTCTCCTCAAATCTGAACTATGCCTATTTATTCAAAATGATTCACTCAATGCCCATTTATAATATATTGATTCTAAAGAAAACCCAAGATGTGAAAAAGTAAAGTTGAATATAACTTGAGCTGTATTTCTTTGGAATGTATTTGCTTTCCACACCACCTGGGACCTTTAAATCTTCCAGCATACTAGTTTTTTAATCCCTTGAGCATTTCCGCTCAAATTCTAACGTGCATGCATAGCATCTGAGAACCTTGTTAAATTAATATTCTGATTTAGCAGGTCTGAGGTGTAGCCTGAGATTCTACATTTATGACAAGCTTCCAGGAGATGCAGGTCCAGGGACAACATATGAATAATAAGTCCTAAAAGACAGATCAAGATATAATTTGGAATATTTTATAAAAAGAATTCTTCCAAATAAAAACATATGAAAATTGTGATAAATAATCTTGGTAATAGATATTTCTGTGTCCTTAGGGTCTCAGCATTAGCCCCAGTGATGTCCAGAGATGCAGAATGATAGCAAGGAATTTTTGGTTTTACAACTGAGAGTTTATCCAAATCACTACAAACCAGCAAGTTAATCATACTATGTATTATCAGATATTTAGGTAGGTACAATTTAGGTATGTACTGATTTAGATTAATAAATCTATAGCTTATCTAGGTTTCTTAGCTGTAAACACAAAAGTCAATTTGCATAGCATGCTTGTGGAAATGTTTTTAAAGGTGAAAAATAATCAAGGATTTGAGAACAATAATATTAATGTCTTAAGTGTATGCTTGTAGTCTATTACAAACTATTTAACATATTAATATTTGTTATTTTTCCCCTTGGTTGAATTATTATATACTTAAAAGAAAGTTTCTATTATATAACATAATTTTTTGGGGAGTGTGTGCTTGCAGCAAGTGGAAATTCCTGGGTCAAGGATCAGAACTACACCATAGCAGCAAGCTAAGCATCTGCAGTAAGCATGCTGAATCTTTAACCCACTGCTTCAAAAGGGAACGATCACAACATAAATGTTTTTAAAAAATAACTGTTCTATCCTTGCATAGGAAAATAACAAATTTGGTATAAAAGTACAAAATATAAAATATCCTTAATATAATATTTTATTATTAATTAATTATATGTTGAATGAAGTATATAATATCTTTCAGACCACATACTGCTTCTTCTACCTTTCAGTAAACCTTGAAATGACTTGATATTGCCCTGCTGCATTAAGGGGCATTAAAAAACTCAGTTATTCTGTTTCTATGGTAATCAGAACCCTCAATTTCAATCTAATTTTTGAATTAAAGCAGTTTTATTTACATGAGTACAATAAATGTTGTTTAAGGGTGGCCAGGATCATTTCCATAAGTCTACATTTTTTTTTCTCTTTCCTTAGTCTTCTTGAACCTGACAGTGTGCTATAATTTGCAAAACTTTTCATTCAGAAATAAAAATCCATGGTAGAAAAAGTAAAAACTAAGAAGAAAGGCAGCACATTCGATGCCACTCCGCTCTTTCATCATTAACCCATTGGGCAGGAAGAAGAGCATCACAAAGTAGTTCACCATAAGGGCAGGATTGATTAATTTGCTGGAAACAGACATCATTTTCATCCAAATTTGGATTGGCTCATACGAAATGCTGTGTGATTTCATTTGGAAATGGAACGAGCTACTGGCAGCCTGAGCTGACTAAAGTGTGTTATTACTCTCCCTTTTGGTCTAGCATACTCTGATAAACATAATGATAAAAGCCAAGAGAAAATGCACAATTATTAACACCAATACTAAAATACACAGTGTTTCCTGGAGTCTGTGTGTTTTACAAATAACCTCTATATGCATTTCTTTTTCAAACAAGTGTCTTATTCTGTGTGTCTCTTGGCATTCTAGCAAACATTTGTGTCATATTTAATTATGAATGTGTTCATTTAATTGAGAGGATTGAATAAATTATATACTTAGCTCATGGAAGCACTTTCTTTTCTAAATAAGCAGACTGACAAAACATATTTTAGTCCTTTATATTTGATTAATCTTGAAATTTGTGTCAGGAACTTTCAGTTTATCTGTAGGAACTAAATATTTACTTACTAGTTTCATTTTTTTCTTTTTCTGAAATAAGACAGTGTTACCAGATGAAGTCAAATAAAATTTCCATGTAGTTTTCTCTCATACCTTGAAAAGCAAGCACTTAAGGCAAATAAAGTAAAAGTGTGCCTTGTAAAGCCACATCCTCAATGTATGTTTTTTAGAGGAAGCACTTTTTTTTTTTAATTGAAACAGGATACTCAGAGCCTTCAGAGATAAAATAGCAGAACCTACCAGTCTCTTGGCATCTGAAACCACAGTCTGTACCTGTCATTTATTGTCTTGTAAATGACCTAAAAATACAAGGTTGATGGGCTGTGTGAAATCCATAATTTTTGATCATGGCCTAAGAAATCCTATGTTTAGGACATTTGTTGTTACTTAGTGGTTCTCTCTCCACATTGTTCTAAAGAGAACTCTTAGAGCACTTGTCTAGTCATTTTCCCCTATTTTGACTTTGAAATAAAGCAACAATTTTAACTTGTTCAATTTAGTTTCTTTCTATAAATAAACTAAGCAGGTGATTTTGTTTTCTAACTTCACAGAAAATAAAGTGTTCTCAATTTCCCGTCCCCTCTCCAGTTAAGGTCCTCAGAACACATCAATTATTTTTCTTTCTAGTCATAGGAGCTGTGCTTGTGTCCAGAGCTACTGCTAATATACATCATTATCTGGATATTAGTGTCCCCTTCTGCTCGAGAAAATATTACTAATTATTGACCTCACCTCTCATTCTACCCTCTCATCCCTGTCACTCTCTCATGTCTGTCTTTCCCTCTCTCATGTATTTTCAGCTTCTTCAGTTCCACCTGCTTGTTGCTTTCAAACTTCTTTTTCAAACTCTGAAATATAAACACTCTTAAGTCTCTTGTTTTAAATCATAATATCCTATAGCTGCCCCTCTTTTCCCTTCCTTGCAAAACCAAACTTCTCCATAGAAAATAAAAGAGCATGCCACACTCCATTTCCTCACCTCTAATTCACTCATGAGCTTACTGCAGTTTGGCTTCTGCTCAGAGAACTCCTCAAATCACCAAAGATGTTAATAATTCCTTCCACACAAAATAGTTTCCAGATAGTATTTTCTTGGAGTTTGAGGCATTTGATAAAGTTGACTATTTTCTTGAACATATCCCTTTCTGGGCTTGTCTTTTTTGTTTCTACGTTTCCTTCTAACTCTCCCTAGTCTTGAGCCAAAATATATTTTTAAAAAACGGCATGCAGAGCCAAACAAATTCTTAGATATAAAAGAAAAATAGAGGGATTAAGATGGCGGAATAGAAGGACTGGAGCTAAACTTCTCTCCCGAAAAACAGCAAAACTACAAACAAATGCCAAGCAGCCTTCAACCAACTGGACTGTAAACTTCCAAAAAAGATATTCTACTCCAGAAGACAAAGAGGAGACCATATCAAGAGGTAGGAGGGGCGATAACGCGATAGAAGCAACCCCATGCCTCCCAGGTGGGAAGCCCCACAGACTGGAAAGTAACTGCATCACAGAGACTCAGCTACAGGACTGAGAGTTCTGAGCCCCACGTCAAAACCCCATGCCTGGGGATCGGGCACAGGGAGAAAGAGCCCCCGGAGCATCTGGCATTGAAGGCCAGCGGGGCTTGTGTGCAGGAGCTCCACAGGACTGGGGGAAACAGAGACCCCATC
>PVHT020000173.1:3507360-3560436 GCA_004024745.2 Catagonus wagneri | reverse complement strand
ATTTATAGCAACATGGATGAACCTAGAAATTATCATTCGAAGTGGAACCAGTCAGACAATTAGACAGCAACACCCAATGCTACCGCTTACATGTGGAAACTAAAGAGACACAATGAACTTCTTTGAAGAACAGACAATGACTCACAGATTTTGGAAAACCTTGGTTTTTCAAATAAGACAATCTGGGGGGTGGAGGGATGCACTGTAGGTTTGGGACACAAAATCTATCGTATTGACTTATGATCTTTGTACACCTATAATTGAAATAAAATTCATTGTTAATATGAAAAAAAGAAAAGAAAAGAAAAGAAAAATAAATGGCAATTTGAGTATACAGGAAAAGGCATCAAACTGCCCAGACTCTAAAATTACATATGAAAAAATAATCATCCCCGCTTCTAATTAGCTAAATGTATAAAATTATCAATTTATCTGCATTTCTCAGCATAGGAAAAAACTGTCTTATTTTATGCACTATCACAGGGTGCTTGAACTGACTCAACTAGGAGAAACCGCCAGATAGGAAGAGACAACACTACCTCTTTCAACATTGTATAAGGAATAGGTATTACATTCTGAAATGTCTGTTTTCTGTTTCTCAAAAAGGAAGGTTTAGGAGTTCCTCCTGTGGCTCAGTAGGTGAAAGACCTGACTTTGCCTCTGTGAGGATTCGGGTTTGATCCCTGTCTGTGCTCAGTGGGTTGGTTAAGCTGGTGCTGCCATAAGCTGTGGCATAGGTCACAGATGCTGCTTGGATCCTGAATTGCTATGGCTGTGGTGCAGGCCTCAGGTACAGCTCCAATTTGACCCCTCACCCGGGAACTTCCACACGCCGCAGGTGCAGCCATAAAAAGAAAAAAAGGAAGATTTAAAAGGTACTAATCACAGAAAAGTGCCTTTTTTTAAAGAGCAACTTAGTCTTTCTCTTTTTGTTAAATTATAAATTCATCTTAATGGGGAAAGATGTATTACTTTCCAGGGGTTGCTGTAACCAAGTAACAAAACCTGGATGAATTCAAACAAATGGAAATTTATTCTCTTATAATTCTGAAGGCTGGCAGTTCAAAATCAAGGAGTCAGCAGGCCATACTCCTCTGAAGGCTCTAGCTTCTGGTGGTTGCCAGCAATCCCTGGTGGTCCCTGGCTCATACATGTATCACTCCAATATCTGTCTCAGCATAGGAAAAAACTGTCTTATTTTATGCAGTTATCACAGGGTGCTTGAAATGACTCAACTAGGAGAAACCGCTAGATAGGAAGAGACAACACTACCTCTTTCAACATTGTATGAGTATAAGGAATAGGTATTACATTCTCCCCTGTGTTGGTCTCACTGCTCAAATTTTCCTCTTCTTATAAAAACATCAGATATCTTGGGTTTAGGATTCAATATAATCAGTATGACCTCATCTTTAGTTGATTACATCTAACCCTATTTCTAAAATAAGGTCATATTCACTGGTTCAGCATGTGCTTTGGAAAGTCATTATTCAACCCAATACAAAAAGAAAGCAAAAATTAGTATTTTGGAGAATAAAAAGGGATTTCCTCTTTTTTTTTCTGTCTTTTTGCTTTTTGTAGGGCCGCACTCATCGCATATGAAGGTTCCCAGGCTAGGAGTCTAATGGGAGCTGTAGCCACTGGCCTGCACCACAGCCACAGTAACACGGGATCTGAGCCGCGTCTGCAACCTACACCACAGCTCACGGCAATGCCGGATCCTTAACCCACTGAGCGAGGCCAGGGATCGAACCCGCAACCTCATGGTTCCTAGTCGGATTCGTTAACCACTGAGACACGACGGGAACTCCAGATTTCTTTTTTTGACAAAATGGCTGAACACATTATTTTTCCTCCTCTGCAAACCTTACTAAAACAATAGCAAAAGAATAAAGCAATAAAAAAAGATACCATAACAGATACCAAAAAAATCCATTGGAAACATAGATAACACAGGTAATACTATTTTTAAATATGAAAATACTTTAATATTGTCCAACAGATGTACGAACTGGATGCTATGGAAAGGAAAAAATCAGAGAACAGAAATATGATATAAATAAACAAAATTACCCAGTCAGACAATTAGACAGCAACACCCAATGCTACCACTTACATGTGGAAACTAAAAAGACACAATGAACTCCTTAGCAGAACAGAGAATGACTCACAGACTTTGGAAAACCTTGGTTTTTCAAATAAGACAGTCTGGGGGGTGGGGGGGTGCACTGTGGGTCTGGGATACAAAATCTATAAAATTGACTTGTGATGATTTATGTACACCTATAATTGAAACAAAATCCATTACGAGAAAAAAAAGAAACAAAATTATAAAACAATTGAAAGATAAATCACAGGACCAAAACTAAAACAAAAATCAAAGAAATGAAACATAGTAAGTACAGAAAAGAAAATAAGTAGATAAGTCTATGGGGGTTTAGAGTCCACTCATTAAGACTTATGGAGAAAAAAGAGAAGAAAATGAACTATTAAGAAAAAAAAATAACTGTTTTAGACTTGATCAAAAAATCTCCAAACAGAATGTAACCAGCACAAGTGGCCTATAGAAATAAGAAACAAAGTGCCATAAAGCATGTAATGTGATATTTCAAAATGACAAATAGAAAATGTAAAGCTTCCAGAGAAAATAACAAAGGTCACCCACAAGAGATAACAAACCAGAATTACACTCACCTTCTCAAGAGCAACAGTGAACAAGAGAACACTTTGGAGCAACAGCTTCAAATTTTTTAATGAAAACGATATTTGATGAACAATTCTATACTCAAACCAAGCTAATGTTCAAGAATGAGAGTAAAATAAGGGCATTTTTAGGAAAGCAAAGACTCAAATACACAAATACATTCATGTATATACAGTCAAATATATATATATTGGAGTACACACATTTTAATCATTAATTAACGGGAAGCTACTAGAGGATATCTTTGAATAAAGGAAAAGCAAATTAAGAAAGAGACAGCCACAACAATGCAGGATCCAAGCTGCGTCTGTGACCTCCACCCCAGTTCATGGCAATGCCATTTCCCTGACACACTGAGCAAGCCCAGGAATCAAACCTGCATCCTCATGGATACTAGTCAGATTCATTTCCACTGTGCCACAAAGGGAACTCTAGGACTATAAATTGTATGTGTGTGTGTTTAAGCATTACTCTAGACACTGCTAATTATGATTGTTATTTATTTAAATTTCAAAATGAAGGTAATGATATCAGTTTCTTCAGTGACTTCTTGTTTTTTTTTTTAATTTTTTCTTTTTTTTAGGACTAGACCTATAGCATATGGAAGTTCCTGGGCTAGGTGTCGAATTGGAGCTGTGCCTAAGGCATACATCACAGCCATGCACAATGCGGGATCTAAGCCACATCTGCTACCTACATCATAGTTCATGGCAATGCTGCATCTTGCTTATTATTTTTTTCAAAGCTAATACTGTCATTTTACCACCTGGGACACAGTCAATGCTGATTGATGATTTTACTTTTCAGGGCCTTTTACCTACAGTGAATAGTACCATGAATTTTTCTAGTTGCTTCTAACAAGAGGAGGCAACTTCAGGACAGCCAGAGAAGGAGTACGTACCCCTGTCAGTCCTTGAAGTGGCTGTGAAAGACATAAAGATTCCACGTCCTTCCCAAAAGAATGGCAGCCCTAGAGGGACAGGGACCAGCAGTGACTTTCTCCAAGGACAGAAAGGCTAATGGGCATTATTTTTGGAGCCCTCCCTCTAGCATGCTAGCACCTGTGGGCATACTCTGCACACCACTCACCCCCCACAGCTGCCAAGAACTTGCTCTTTTAAAGGGCTCAACTGTAGATCTACCTGCCCTGAGGTCCATCAAAAAGCAACAGTGTGAAAAGGACCCAGACAGTATGTGAAGGAGTCCCACTTACTAATCCTAAAGTGGCTATCAGAGAGATAGAAACATTAAATGACTTTCTCCAGAGATGAAAATACTGGTGGGCACCATTTTTGCAATCTCATTCTAACCAGCTATTGAAAGAATTAATGGAAGCTATTTTTGGTGCCTCCTTCTAGCTTGCTAGCATAGCAGGTGTGCTCTATGCACCCACCCTCACTGCACACAGCAGTCATGCCACAACCAAACTGGGCAAGTGTACCATGCCATGCCATCCCCACACAGTAACATAGCTGCAGATAGACAAGCTCCCTGAACCCATCCAACCCAGCAGAGCAGTCATATCACAACCAGGCCAGCTATGTGGCCTATACTCTAACTTCCCTGTGCCACAGCCATGCCACAGCCATTCCACAGCTACACAGGGAAAGTGCATCATATCCTGTCCTCCCCAGCAGCAGCTGTGGCCCTACCATAGCCACCAGGAGCATGCAGTCCATATAAAGGATGTGACTTGAGCACCTGGCTTTGGAGGGCAGGGAAGATAGCACTTCTGGGTCCCACAGATCATTTCCTACACTGATACAATTCAAGACCATTCCTTTAGGGCTGGGAAAGGCAGATGTTTTGTCTAATACATATAGACAAACACAGAGTCAGTCAAAATGAGAAGATGGAAAATATGACAAATTCCCAGAAAAAAGACCTTGATTGAAATGGAGATAAAAAACCTACCTGATAAAGAGTTCTAAGCAATGTCATAAAGATGCTAAAGTGCTAATCAATTACAGGAGAAGAATGGGTGAACACAATAAGAACTTCAACAAAGAGATAGAAAATATAATAAATTACCAAACAGAGGATACAACTGAACTGAAAAGTGAATCAAAGATTCAGCAGAATGGATGAAATAGGAACGCAAATCAGCAAACTGGAAGACAAAGAAATAGATCCACCCAGACATAGCAGCAAAATTTAAAAAAAATGAAAAAAAGTGAAGATAACTTAAGGATCGCTTAAGCAGAATAATATTCATACTATAGGTCCCAGAAGGAGAAAAAGAGAGAAAGATCCAGAAAAATCATTTGAGAAAACACTCACAATAAGAAATTTTGTGGAAAAATCACAAAACCATAGAGGTTAAACAACATGCTGAGCAATAAATGGGTCATCAGAGAAATCAAAGCAGATATAAAAAAAGCTAAAGACAAATGAAAACAAAAATACGACAGGCCAAAATCTATACGAAGCAGAATTAGTTGTTCTAAGAGACAGGTTCATAGCAATAGAGGCTAAACTCAAGAAACAAGAAGAATCTCATATAAAAAATGTATTTTACACCTAGAGAAACTAGAAAAAGAACAAATGAAGCCCAAATTTAGTAGAAGGAAAGCAGTAATTAAGATCGGAGTGGAACTAAATGAAATAAAGAATAAGGAGACAAAAAACTGGGATTTCCCATCGTGGTTCAGTGGTTAATGAATTTGACTAGGAACCATGAAGTTGTGGGTTCGATCCCTGGCTTTGCTCAGTGGGTTAAAGATCCGGTGTTGCTGTGAGCTGTAGTGTAGGTTGCAGATGCGGCTCGGATCATGTGTTGCTGTGGCTGTGGTGTCAGTCAGTGGCTACAGCTCCCATTAGGCCCCTAGCCTGGGAACCTCCATATGCCACAAGTGTGGCCCTCGAAAAGGCAAAAAGAAAAAAAAAAAAGAAGACAAAAGATCAATGACTAAGAGATAGTGTTTGGAAAGATAAAACTGAAAACCATTAGCAATATCAACCAAGAAAAGAGGGAGGGCTCAAATAAATAAAACTAGAAATGAAAGAGGGGCTATTAAAACTGAAACCACAGAAATATAAAGAATTATAAGATACTAGCATAAACAATAACATGCCAACAAATTGGACAACCTGGAAGAAATGGATAAATTCCTAGAAACAGAATCTTCTAAGACTGAATCAATAAACAAAAATATCCCCAAAAACAAGTCCAGGATCTGATGGCTGCTGAATGGAGAAGGCATTTGCAAATTATGTCTGCTAAGGGGTTGGTAACAAAAATATATAAAGAACTTATAGAACTCAACAAAAACAAATAACCTGGTGAAAAAATGGGCAGAGGATCTGAACAGACATTTTCCCAAAGAAGACATACAGATTAACAACAGACACATGAAAAGATGCTCAACATCACTAATCGTCAAGAAATGCAAATCAAAGACAAAAGCAAACATCATCTCACACGTGTTAAAATGGCTACTATTGAAATGACAAGAAATAAGTGCTGCAGAGGATATGGAGAAAAGGGAACCCTCATACACTGTTGCTAAGATTTTAAATAGATTGCAGGCACTATGGAAAACGGTATGGAAATTCCTCAAATCATTAAACATAAAACTACCATATGACCTAGCTATTCCACTTCCAGGTATTTATATTTATTTGAAGAATATGAAAAGACGAATTCAAAAAGATGCAACCCTATGTTCATTGCAGCATTATTTAAAATAGCCAAACTGTGGGGAAAAACTAACTGTTCATTGATGGATGAATGAATAAAGAAATTGTGGTATATACATATGAACACACACACACACACAGACACACACACACACACACACACAGAATACAACTCAGCCATGAAAAGAATGAAATTTTGCCACATGCAACAAATATTGATGGTCCCTGAGAGTGTTAGGTTAAGTGCAGTAAGTTAGATAGAGAAAGACAAATACCGTATACCTTCACTCATATATGGAATCTAACAAAACAAAGGAACAAATAAAATAAAACAACAAACTCACAGATACAGACAAGAGATTAGTGGTTACCAAAGGGGAAGGGAGTTCAACATGAACAAAATGGGTAAAGAAAGTCAAGTGCATAGTGATGGATGGTAACTAGACTTGTGGTATCATCATTCACTCTGTAGCACATACAGATTTTGAACTGCAATGCTTTACATGTGAAACTTACACTTACATGCACACAAAAGAATGGTAGCCCTCTTTACAGGTATGTGTTTTTTTTTGTGTGTGTATAATTACCAACGCTCCTTTCACATTCCCCTCTCCCCCCACCCCTTTTTAAAAATTTATCTTTGTAAATTCTGTCTCCTCCATTGTGTTTTGCCTCACTAGTCTGATGCTGATATTCTAGCTCTGGACCTGGCGAGAAATTGCTAGCTTTGTATATAAACTTGGCATAATTGTTTTAGACAAAAGCAGCAAGGACCACAGGGACAGTGCTGATCTGTCTCACCTGTAATCAGTTTAGTTCTTGTGACATTTATAACCACCAGGCAGTACTTATATCACCCAGTAGGTTTGAATGTCATTTCTTTAGGGCTATGCCTTCCCTAGGAGGCCACACAACTTCCCTCCCCTACCATATTCATACTGTGTGCTAAAAGGGCCTTCGGGATGACGAGATGTTTAAAGTAAGATACACTCTAAAACTACAGCAGCTCTCAAACAAACTAAAAGCATAAAGTATGTTTTTAAAAGTGTGGTAAAGTTCCTTTAGAAGATAGGGAAGCAAGGATATATAAAGTCAAACTGGTCCTCAGGTTTGCATGTTTAGTCAGTCATTCCACAGAGCTGTTGTGTATCTGTTATATGGCAAAGTCACAATTTTATCAGGTAACACAGAGATTATTAGGATCTTGGGAAATTATTTTATATGAATAACAAGAGATGAATAAAATCAAAGTTTTAATTGTCACTTTCTGGAAATATTATCTGATTCTATTCAAGTCACAGCTTGGGAAGGAAGGCAACCCCACCAAGCCAAAGGTGCCCATCAATTGAATTAATCACAGACAAAAGATAACACAGCCAGATCTCCTTCACTTGCTAGTTCATTGAGAAGTAGAGTTGATAAGCATTTGTGTTAAGACCTATCACCAGGAATTTTAACATTATTCAGAAAAAAGGCATATATTTAGATCAGATTGAAATAGTCACTTAACCAAGATTATGTTATTTGATGTAATATGTGGAGTCATGGTACAGAGAGCTGAGTACTTTCAGGAACCACTGTCATCAAACTATTATATCCTAAGTCAGCACTTCTGTTAGTAAAGGAACCTGCCTGGATAGTATAAAGATACAGTGACAGAATCAACTCAGTGTTTCCTTTTATAGACTCCATGAAATAAGTCTTCTTGCACTATGACAATATTACCCTGAATATTTAAAAATTAAATTAGTTGTCTACTAATCAGATGATGGCTTAATAGTCAACATCAGTCTTGGAAAACTTTTTAGTCACTTAAGAGACACTTAATAAATATCTTCTGCTGGACTTTAGAGTTATATGGAAAATTTCCACCAAACTTCCATGGCATTGAAATACTATGCTGTAGGCCAGAGCAAAGAGGTGGTACCAACTCTACTGGACACTAAGAGATTATAGTAATGATTTTATCTTGAAGAATAAATAGTCAGATCTTAGCATATTTTTAAGAAAAGGGTCTTCTATATTTAACTACCGATGCATTGGTTACTTCTGAAGATAATATCAACCTCTTCAGTTCTGATGTGGGCCTATTTATATCCAGTTTGGGGTCAATGCCAATTGATAGGGTTAGGAAAATCAATTTAAAGATAATTTTCTTACATTAACTTATGTGTGATCCCATTTCTAATTTTCTGTAACCAATGAGGTAGGAGAAGTGTTGAGGAGCCAAGCAATATGCCAGAGTTTAAAAATACCTATGCAACTATCTTACTACATATATTCAAATTACTCAAGTTTTCAGTTTATAAATCCTTTGATTATTGATCACTAGTCTGATTCTGATAACCTAGCTCTGAACCTGGCAAGAATTTGCTAGATTTGTATATAATCTTGCCATAACTGGTTTAGACAAAGGCAGCAAGGACCACAGGGATAGTGCTCTAAGAGTCAAAGATTTATATTGACAATGACAATTTTTCTGGTTTATCACTTCTTTCAAATATTGCATTATTTTATTTTGGTGTGAGCTTGACTAATCTCAGACAAAGAAATATATTCATTCTAGAACTATATTATGCCAATATCCCAGTTCAATATGTGATTTTAAAAGAAGAAAGGACTAGGAGTTCCCATCAAGGCTCAGTGGTTAACGAATCTGACTAGGAAGCATGAGGTTGCGGGTTTGATCCCTAGCCTCGCTCAGTGGGTTAAGGATCCGGCGTTGCCGTGAGCTGTGGTGTAGGTCGCAGACACGGCTCGGATCCTACGTTGCTGTGGCTCTGGTGTAGGCCGGCGGCTACAGCTCCTTTTAGACCCCTAGCCTGGGAACCTCCATATGCCGCGAGTGCGGCCCTAGAAAAGGCAAAAAGGCAAAAATAGATAGATAGATATACAGACAGACAGACAGAGATAGATAGAAGAAAGGAATAAATTAGAGATCAGTTATATCATTTGATGAGTTTTCCACAAAACAGTGGCACCTAGTGGCTTTATAAATCTTCCTCATAGCTGAACTTGTATTTGCTATCGGTTCACATCTGACATTAGTTGCATACAGCTGGTCCAATTGCTATTGAGGTTTACTAAGATCATCTGCTTTATAGACTCAAAGTTTTACAATATTAAATTGATCTTTTATTTAGAAGTTGAGTACTTAGCCTATGTCTGCAGTGCTATTTTTCTTCCTAAGGAAGTTTTTTGAATATAGAGCTTTATATGTGGATAGTGGTAAATTACTTTTGAAATTTCAAAAAAAAAAATCTTAGGACAAAGCAACTAAAAAAGATTCACCTTTGGAAGTTATAAATTTTGCCTTTTAATTTCTACAGTAGAAAAGAGTGATATAAGCTAGTTCATCACCAGTTGGTATTAACAACTGTTAACAGTAAAATAAATATTCTTTCACCTATTACCTAGCAGTCTGTAAACCTGACCACACCATGTCTGTGCTTTGAACTTTCTCAAATATTGTTCAGAAAAAAGATGTTGACAATATATTTTATTTATTATGATCAAGTATGGTGTGTACTGATTTGGTTTGTAAAAGACAAATCAGATACTGTCTTTTATATGTAAATAAATTGATGAATAACAATAGAATTCTGTTAATGTGTGACACACACACATTTCCCTGAGTGATCTAGGCAATAAAAGACAACATGAGAATGCTTTTCAATACAGTGATTTCACTTTTATTTATTTATTTTTTTGTCTTTTTGCCTTATGTAGGGCCGCACTCGCGGAATATGGAGGTTCCCAGGCTAGGGCTCTATCAGGAGCTGTGGCTGCTGGCCTACACCACAGCCACAGCAACGAGGGATCCGAGCCGCGTCTGCAACCTACACCACAGCTCACGGCAACGCCGGATCCTTAACCCACTGAGCAAGGCCAGGGGTTGAACTCTCAACCTCATGGTTTCTATTTGGATTCTTTAACCACTGAGCCACGACGGGAACTCCGGGGATTTCACTTCTGTTTGAGACCGTCTATTCACTCAAATGAAAACTCCATGTGAAAGTCAGGTCTCACAATCATTGTACTCTAACTATAAAAATGATTTTAAATAATTCTTTTTATTTCTTTTTCATCTGCCTGCCCCCACGGCATATGTCAGTTCAGATCATCAACCCACTTGTGTCACTGAAGGAACTCCGATTTTAAATAATTCTGATTGGAAATAAACTCAGGGGCATATTAGATGGCAACTATTAGTTTAAACAAATCCACATTAGCATCTAGTTCCACATCTACTTTATAAAACCAGGAAGGACACTGTAATATTCTCTTTCTTGATCTGGAGTCTAGTTCCACTTGGTGGAAATTCATTGAGCAGTATCTTATGATGTCTATATGCATATTATATGCAAATAAAATTTACATTAAAAAATTAGGAGAGGTGAAATGACCATGCTTTTTTTAGAAAGTTCTTGACAGTGGAAGCTTGATTTGAAGCACGCCTAATGGAGGATTTTTTTAAATTAAGATAATTAAAACAATCTCTTTTTTAAATTAATATCAAATTTCCCTGTCAGTCTAAACAAATATTTAATGTTTATTTTTATGCTTTCATTATAGAGAATTACTCAATTATTTATGCAGAAAATAATTCATGATCTTTTAACATCAATCCATCCCTAGAATTTAGAATTATTTATTTAGTTTACACTAGACTGTAACAAAAGCTTGAGGCTTTAAATTATTTAAGAAGCCTTATATTTTTCTTTTTCTTTTTGCTTTTTAGGGCCACACCTGCAGCATATGGAAGTTACCAGGCTAGGGGATGAACTGGAGTGGCAGTTGCCAGCCTCCACCACAGTCATAGCTACAGCAATGCAGGATACAGGCTGTTGCATCAGAACCTTAACTCACTGAGTGAGCCAGGGATCAAACCCACATTGTCGTGGATACTAGTTGGTTTCTTAACCCACTGAATCACAATAAGAACTCCTGGAAGACTCATTTATTCTTGAGGTACCTTTAAGGCAAGTAGCATTACCACTCAGTAGTAGCCTGCACTAAAATTTAATGGCAAAATAAATTTTCCAATAGTACTATTTTATTTGTAAATCTGTAGATCTCACATCTAATTCACATAAATATATTCTTTTGTTCAGTTGCTACTAAAAGCAGAAGTGAGATAAATGAATACTTGCTGAAGGAGTTCAAACTGAAAACTTTATGAGGAAGATATTGCTTGGGATTAGATATTACAAAGTCATGTAATTAATTTTAGTCATAAATTTTCTAAACACCAAACAGATTGAAAGGTGAAGAAACTAGAAGAAAATACAGGAGTTTCCATCCATCATGGCTCAGTAGTTAACGAATCTGACTAAGAACCATGAGGTTGCGGGTTCGATCCCTGGCCTCGCTCAGCGGGTTAAGGATCCGGTGTTGCCGTGAGCTGTGGTGTAGGTTGCAGACGCGGCTCGGATCCCATGTTGCTGTGGCTGTGGTGAAGGCCAGCAGCTACAGCTCCTGTTAGACCCCTAGCCTGGGAACCTCCATATGCCGCGGTTGCGGCCCTAGATAATGCAAAAAGACAAAAAAAAAGAAGAAGAAAATACAGTAACAGGTATTTTTTAATTTGGGAAAAATAATTTTGGAAATGATTCAAAAACCCTAAGCTATAAATATTCATAAAATGATAAGTTGAAATGCCTATTTATTTTCATACTATTTCACAATTATAAGCCACATACACATTTGATATTCATTTATAAAAATAACTGTGAGA
This sequence comes from Catagonus wagneri, assembly GCA_004024745.2. Classification (NCBI taxonomy): domain Eukaryota; kingdom Metazoa; phylum Chordata; class Mammalia; order Artiodactyla; family Tayassuidae; genus Catagonus; species Catagonus wagneri. The sequence goes on along the minus strand of PVHT020000173.1, from coordinate 3,548,356 downwards.
TAGTACTGCTCTATGATTCTCTTCTTCTAATTAAAAAATTATCTACTATTCAATCTAAAATATTGAAGTATAGGTATTATCCTTGCTGAGATGAGACATCAGTTCCACCATTGTTTAGGAGACATTAACTATCAAATCAGCTTATGCACTTAAATGGGATTTATCAAACACATTTCATATATCTCCTCTCAGCTTCCTGGCCTTACCACACTTTCAGACTTTGGGCTGCTTATACACCACAGCCACCAATGCGAAATAGGAGGTCTGCTTTCCCTAGAGGCTGCCACAGAGACCAGGTGACAACACAGAAGGGCAGAATAAGGTCCTCTCATGGGGAAAACTTGGACCAGTTGTTGGCAAGAGACCCAAAGATGACAGCAGATATATTCCTCTCTTCTTCCTGCCAATGGATTCTTCCATTACATAGGCTTTCCATGTACGTCTTTTCAAGTCTTATCATAAGGTGACGGCCAGCATAGCAACACATCAGCTGCATTTTCTTTCTCTCTTCACCTCGCTTCCTTTTTCTCTCATTCTTGGTGCCCTGGGATTGTACTCCTAATTAATTAACATGTTAACATGTAGGTATTGTCTCAGGCTCTTATTTTTGGTTTCTCAAGAATCCAAAATAAGACAGCTGTGGGTTTAAAGTTTAACAGCATCTACAAGGTAACCTCCACATTCTTCAAATGCCTTCAGAAAGTTGGCATTTAATGAGATGGAAAGACTATGGAAAACACATTTTTTGTTTTGGTGGTGATGGTGGAAAAATATTGAGTTTAGCTTTGAACATTTAAACTTGAAGGGACTATTGGACATTCAAGTAGGGGTAAAGAGAAGGCTGCCAGCCATACAAGCCTGGATTTCAGAAGAGAGGTCCAGGATGAAGGTATAAGCATGAGAATCATAGCATATATATATAGTATATCATATGATGAGACTGAATGAGGTTTTTAAGGACTGGATATTGACAGAGGGAGAAGATCCCAAAGGACCAAACCCTAGAAAATTTCCACATCTAGAGGTCAGGGAATGAAGAGGGAACAATAAAGAGAAAAAGGAAGTGTCCAGAGAGGTAGGAAAAAAACTCAGAGGTGTAATGCTAAATATGCTTCAAGAGGGAGAAAGTCAACTAATGAGTTCAGTGATATTGACAAGTCTAGTTAAAAAAAAAAAGGAGTACTGAGACTAAGACTGGATGCAGTGAAGGAGATGAAAACTTGATTAGGATAGATTCAATAGTGTGGGAAGAGGAAAAGTGGGAGTGTAGAAAGCTCACTGAAGGACTTTCATATAGTGGGAAAAAAAAGCAATGGGATGTAAGCAGGAGGAGGCAAAGAGGTTAGGGGACTGTTTTTCCAAAGATGATTTTGAGAACGTTATAGTTATATACTGAAGGAATGACCCAGAAGAGGAGGAATTATGGATGATTCAAGGGAGAAAGAATTGTCAGCGCAATATCTTTGAGGAAATGAGAAGAGATGACATCTAGTGGATGATTGAAAACCGGCCCATGATAACAAATCGAACAGTTAACCCATGGTAATAGGGATGAATGTCATGATAGGTTTATATTTTAGTCTTGTGAGCCCATGCTCAATTTTTTCCAGTTGCTATTATAGTTTTGGTGAAATTGGGAGTCAAATCAATAGCTGAGAGTAAGGATGAAAAGGAATTGTTGAAAGTTTGGGAATAGAGCAGAAAGGAAGAAACAGTGTCTAGGTGAATAAGAGAATGAATGGTCTATGAACTGACAATATTAGTAATCAGCAGCATGAACAATGATTTGGGTTATTATTTATTTATTTATTTATTTATTTGTTTGTTTGTTTGTTTGTTTATTTTTTAGGGCCACACCCATGGCATATGGAGGTTCCCAGGTTAGGGATCAAATCAGAGTTGTAGCTGCCAGCCTACACCACAGCCACAGCAATGCCAGATCCTTAACCCACTGAGCAAAGCCAGAGATCTAACCTGTGTCCTCATGGATGGTAGTCAGATTTGTTTCCACTGAGCCACCATAGGAATTTCAGTATTTGTGAATTTAAAGTGATATGAGTTAAGTATGACTATAAGTTGTTCTCTAGTTATGCTTAGCTACAGAATTACATGCAAGGAGTTGTCAGATAACTGATTTTAACTAGGGATTAGCCATGCAAATGAAATAAATGAGAAAGGGATAAAGAATTGAATATACACAAGGAAATCATCATAATGATAGAATATAAGATTCAAGCTAAATTAGTGAGGGGGTAAAGTCATAGGGTGAGGTGGGAGAGAGAGAGTAAGAGGTTGGTATTCTCAATACACTGTAGGGGCTGGTGAAAGCAAGTGATTTTGGTGTTTAGTGAGTGATTAGGAAAGATTTGGGGTAGTACTGGAGCAAGGGATAAAGACTACATAGGCGGTAATAACCATTGGTATTCACAAAGTCATAGTAGTGAGTGGCTGAGGAGGATATAAAAGACCTTTGATAGAGAGGAGGCCCAGGGATTAAAAGGCCAGGGAATGAAAGGGATATCTACATGGATGTTGCCATCTACAAAAAATCTTACAGGAGTAATGCTGGAGAGCATGACAATGATCTATGAGGCAATTATCCTTGTTTAAAATAAGTGGGGATGAGATGAACTTGGGAGTTACAGATGACTGCAGGAAGGACAGATAATAGGAAATATAAACTGATGACACAAATTTGAAAGCTGGGACTTTTAGGGAAAAAGAAAATGGACCACAAGTGGCAAAGAGGAGCAAGAAGGCTCCCTACCATTTATCTAGGCCTACTTTAAGAGGGGAGTAGAAAAGACATCAGACATCATTTGAGAAGACTATAAATAGGGAAGGTTCTCAGGGAAAAAGCAAGTTTCCATTAAAGCAACATCATACAATGAGGGCTCACAAAAGACTGAGGTTATGGAAGAATTTATTAATAACCTCCTGTGAGTTTCAGGGGTCACAGTGAGAAGAGATGTGAAGAGTAGGATGTGGGGTCAGAAAAGGTACCAAGTAGTACTATAACCCAGATAGTCTAGGAACCTTAGGTATTTTTCCTGGTGAGTGACATCAACTGGTAAAAGAAAATTAATAAGTTTAGCCCTAATATTTCCAAAGCAGAGATTGGTGGCCAGGCTGTGAGGACGAGTGGGAGGTTAGAAAGTCTCAGTAGGACTATGACTACTTCTGGGCTCCCATGTTTCTACTGTTATGGAAGCAAATAGCTCTGAAGGTTAAGATCTTCCTCCCAGGGCACTCTATCCCCCTTGAATTCTGAAGCAGAAAGGCTGCACCCAGCAGTGAAACAGTCCTACCTTGAACACAGGGCATCTAGCATTCTTTGGCCACTGTCAAAAGCAAACTACAAAAGAATTCAGCTCCTTTTTGACTTTTCCTGAAGGAGTCAATGGGAAGAACGTAATATAAGAAAACTAGGAGCTTGTTTGTATTAAGACTTTAACACGTTCTCCTTTTTCTCTACTTCATGCAGTTATTATTTTCATTTGCAGAATATCTAGAAAGTTGAGAGAGAGTTCTCTTATTCTTGTCCTCTGGAGATCTTCATTATGACAGTTGCAATGGAAGGAACTACAATGAAATTATGATTTAGTGACAATTCACAATATCTTTTAGAATTTATTATACCAGGATTTAATATAATTTCAATTAGCTTTGACTGAACTTTTGATAAGTATGTCTATTGGAGTCAATTTTCACTTTGAAATTGATATTAAGCATCCATCATATATTAGTCACTGGGCCACAAGGAACTCAGAGCCTAATGAGGGATTAGACTTTAAAAGATAATTTCAGGAGTTCTCGTTATAGCACAGTGGAAACAAATCCAGCTAGTATCCATGAGGATGTGAGTTCCATCCTTGGCCTCACTCAGTGAGTCAGGGATTCTGCATTGCTGTAAGCTGTGGTGTAGGTCTCAGACACAGTTCAGATACCACATCGCTGTGGCTGTGGTATAAGCTGGCAGCTAAGGCTCCAATTCGACCTCCAGCCTGGGAACTTCCACATGCAGTGGGTGTGGCCCTCAAAAGCAATATATATATATATATATATATATATATATATATATATATATATACACACACACACACACACACACACACACACATACATATATATATATATACATATATATATATATATATATTTCATTTCCCCTATGACATGAGGTATATAAAAGGATCTAAGGAGGTGGAAAGGTTAAAAAAGGTAATTTAATTGGAGATACTCTGACTCTTTATAACAATCGTTCTCACACTATTTTCTGCCACAGCTCATTTAAAGGATATAACACATTCTCCTTCTCTGGCAGTGGCTCTCCATTACAATGATTCTCATTTAAGTGTTTGGGATGATGCGTCATCCTATAGGCAATGGATCATACTCTCCAAGTGGAAAGAGGACAACTGGAAAAGATTCTACCTCTTAGCAGAGTATCCTCCATTCTGGAGATACTTTTCTTCTGTCCTGATAATAACCACTTTGAAGGTTAAGTAGTTTTAGTCAGAATTGAGAATGTGCATTTCAGGAGTATGGTTAGTGCAAAAAACAGGGAAAACTGGAGGTGAGGGGGGCACAAATTGGGAGTGGGTTGTGGCAAGAGGTGAGATAGGAGAAATAGGCAGAAACTAAAATATAATATGCCTTAAAATGCACAGTAAGAAGGCTTAGATTTGCTTTTCTGAAGGTTATCAGGAACTACTGATGATTTTAAGCAATGGCATGATATAATCAGACATACATTTTCAAAAGCACATTATGGTCAAAAAATAAAGGATAAACTGGAGAACATTTAGACTGGAAATTGGAAGACTAATTGAAGACACTGCCAATCCAAGCAAGCAATGATGAAGGACCAGTCTGAGGCAGTAGGAATAGAGATGGAAAAGAAGAAATGGTCTTGAAAAGACATAGGAGACTGAGAAAGTGATGAATTTATGTGTGGTGAACAAAGAGAGAGAAATGACAAATCAGTATTTTTTGAAAGTCTACCATGTGTTTCATGCTAGGTACTTTTATATATGTTATTTACTTATACCCACAAATCTGAGAATCTAGTGCTGCCCCCATTTTGACAGAAGAGGAACTTGAAGATCAATAAACATTTTTTACATGCAAAAGATTGCCAACCTAATAATGGAAGAGCTGCAATTAAGCCATGTTCTTTGCGCTGTAAAATACATACTTTTCCCATTATAATTCCTCCAAAATTACAAAAATAACAATAGGCCTATCACATTTTTGGTTTGACCAGTTGGATAAATGGTAGGACCATTAATAAAATTAGGTAATATTCAGTTCCCTTCCTGTCTCAGCGGTTAATGAACCTGACTAGGATCCAAGAGGATGACGATTTGATCATGCCCTCGCTCAGTGGGTTAAGAATCTGGCATTGCCATGAGCTGTGGTATAGGTAGCAGACATGGCTCAGATCCCATGCTGCCTGTGGCTGCGTCGTAGGCTAGCAGCTGTAGCTCTGATATGACCCCTAGCCTGGGAACATCCATATGCTGCAGGTGCAGCCCTAAAAAAAAAAAAAAATAATTGTAACATTGGTGGAGGTAAAAGGTGTGTGTGCACTTCTGCGTATGATGAGTTTGAAGTATTGGTGACTTACCCAATTAGATTTATACAAAAGGCATTTGTACATGCAATTCCCGAGATCAAAAGATACATACTCTGGTCACTGCAGAGGTATGGTATGGGTTCCATCCTCTGCCCAGCACTGTGGCTTAAAGGATATGGCATTGTCATAGCTGTGGCATAGGTTGCAACTGTAGCTGGGATTTAGTCTCTGCCCAGAGAACTTCCATATGCCACGGGTGCAGCCATAAAATTAAAAAAAAAAAAAAGATACATACTCTGGATGTGGAAATACAGTTAGAGCCATTCAACTGAGATTTCAGTAAGAGGGAACAGAATGATAAGAGAAGAGAACCCAGACAGAAATTGGAAGAATAACAATCTCTGACAGAAGCAAAAGGATGCACAAGGAGATCAAGACTAATCAAAGGCAGAAGAACAATCAAAATAAGCTATTTCCACAAATACTAAGAGAAAATAGTTTCAGATATATTTAACAGTTCACAGTTCATCAGCAGACCCAAGAAGAAGCAGTTCATTGCAACAGTGGAGGCAAAAAAAGAGTATTGGAATTTATGAGGACTACTCCTACCAAGAGTAAACACAGCCTGGTGAATAATTGGATATTACAAGTCTGCAGTGACTTTATATATAATACTAGGGCTCCCCATCAGAGACCATATTTTCACAATACTTAACTAAATATGCTGAAGAAACCAGGAACAAAGAAAAGAAGAATGACCAAAGGACAAGAGCTGACAGTTCACAAAAGAAGAAATACAAATTTATGTTTAAAGAAAGAATGTTATTGATAAGCAAAATATTACGGAGTAAACTACAGTGGTTTTCTCATTGTTGGTAAACAAATGAACAGAAATACTTAAAGCAAGAGTAACCCAACATTGGGATGAAAGTTAGTATAGCTTTCCTGGAGGGTAGTTGGGTAAAATATATGTCAACAGAAATTTCTAAATATAAATTTACCCTGACTTGATATTTCATTTTTAGAAAATTTTCTTCCAAATATAAAAAATGCACATTGATGTGAACAGGTACTTAGCTATGCAGTTTTAGCTAATTACGTAGTATTTACATTAGCAAAAGTATTTTAGTTAGAATATCAACATTTTATAATGCTGACAAATCAGGAGATGTAGGCATTGATCATCAAAGGCTGCTAATGTCAGAAAAAGACAGGCAATCCAATATGTGTACCAGGCATCATACCATACCACCTGCAAGGTCTTACTGCCAAAACATGAAATCAGAGCAAAGTTCTAGATCTAAGTACCTATTTCTTTTTCCTTTTTTTTTTTTTTTTTTTTTTTTTTGCTTTTTAGGGCTGCACCTGCAGCATATGCAGGTTCCCAGGGTGGGGTTTGAATTGGAGCTGTAGCTACCGCCTACGCCACAGCCACAATGATACCAGATTTGAGTCGCATCTGCGACCTACACCACAGCTCACGACAATGCTGGATCCTGAACCCACTGAGCGAGGCCAGGGATCAACCTCATGGTTCCTAGTCGGATTCGTTTCTGCTGTGCCACGATGGGAACTGCAAAGTACCTATTTCTGAGTAATACTTTTAATAGAGAAACTTAATAAGCGGTACTGATGATGATGTAATCAGCAAAATCCAGGACCTGAGAAATGCTATAGACCCACTGACCTATTTTTTGTCTTTTTTCTCATTCAACAAATAAATTGCAAAGGGGATAAAAAGATAGATGGAGAGGAATCTGTTGGTTAAGAGAGACATTAATTGTTTGCTGTGTATGCATTTTATTTTGATGTTGATGTGAACAATCTGGAGAGAGGGGGAAAGAGGAGGGGAAGGGAGGGTAGCAGGGAAGCGAGAGAAGAGGAAAAGGAAGGGGAAGGGGAGGGAGGAGAAGAGGAAGAGAAGGAGAATATCAAGCATTTTTGAACACTGCTTGGATTTTTGATATTTGATGATATGAAAGAATTACTTTAATTTTTTTTAGGTGTGATAATACTATTGTGATTAAGTTTAAGAAGAATTCTTGTCTTTTAAAGGTGAAAGAAGGAAGATACTGACGAAATAAGACAAACCATGAACTGAAAATTGTTGATGCTAGATCATGGGTACTTGGTGATTTGTTACATGAGTCTTGCATAAAAATAACCTTATTTTTTTTTTCTTTTTTAACAGATGCACCTGAGGTATATGGAAGTTACTGGGCCAGGGGTCGAATTGGAGTTGCACCTCCAGCCTACACCATAGCCACAACAACTCTGGATCTGAGCTGCATCTGAGACCTATGCTAGAGCTCATGGCAACACAGGTTCCTTAACCCACTGAGTGAGGCTAAGGATGGAACCTGCATCCTCACGGACACTATGTTGGATTCTTAACCTGCTGAGCCACAACGGAAACTTCCATATTTATTTTAAAATATGGCTTTGATTAAGTAACTTATGGTATATCCATGGAATAAAATAATGTGCATCTATGAAAATGTCCTTTATATTTTTAGATAAGAGAAACCTAAATATTATTTTATTTATAGTTAATTTTTATCAAGGACTTACTATTTATCAGATGTTTTGCCAGCACTTTACAAACATGAAACATGGATAAGATAACTATCTTTATTATTGAGAGAAGCCGGGGAAAGTAGAGGAAGTTTAAGACACTGACCTAAATTAACTAACTAGAAAGAGTTAGAGCCAGGGTTCAAACCCAGGCGGTTTGACTCAAGAGCCTTCATGTTTAACAACTGCCTCTTGAGGAAAAGTCAGGAGAGGCCGAGACTGGTGGTCCTAGAGGGACAAAATGAAAGGAAACTAGATGGAGTGTGTGGAGAGGGAGGGACCCTGCCCAGAGCAGAAGTGGAATCATTCCTACTCTTGAGGAAAGAAAGCCTAAGTGCAGAGGCAGAGATTTGAAAAGTGGGACTCCCATCTAACTAGAAAACATTTTTTTTCCCTTCCTTAAGCACAAAAGGTCTAACATAAATATACGATTAATAGTTTACTTTTTCCAGTTTTACTTATTCTATTTTATAGGTATCTTCTTCCATTCGTGGAAATATTTCTGTATACTAAATACTGAAAAATATGACAGATTCTGCATTTTCTATTCTCTTTGATTGATCTGTCTGTTTATATACAATATCACACTCTTCTTATTAGTTACGGTGGCTTTATTCTGCATTTTGATGTTCCTCCATCAAACAAATATTGAGCATTTACTATGTCCTTGGCAAACTGTTTAAATATTCATGGTGCATAAGCCCTACAGACACAAGTATCGCCAGTCCCCAAGAAGCTCAGGAAATCCAGGGATCAGTAACATTTTTTGGTAAGTAGCTAGATAGTAAATATTTTACACTTTTCAAGCCATTCTGTCTCTGTGGCAACTACTCAACTAGCTGAAGTTGGCCGGACACCATATGAATGAAGAGTGTAGCTGTGTCCTGGTACAAATTTATTTCCAAAGGCAGGCGGTGGACTCGATGAGGCCTGAGAGCTGTAGTTTTCCTTGTTCTCAGTTGGCAACGCAGTTCTCTGAATGATGACTTGCTCAAGAATAGTGAAAAAATACTTTGGAAGTGACAATAGATTTAAGACACTCTACATTTTGTTCTTACCCTGCTCTATTCTTATGTTGTTTGGGGTGGGGGTAGTGTGACATACATCCTTGTTTGCTCCAGTCAGTTCAAGTTTATGCCTGTTATCCTGGTATAACCCTATGCCCCCAATCTCTGCCTTTTCACTCTTTGAAAGTCTTTTCTTTTCTTTTTCTTTTTTTTTTTAGTGAAGACTATAAAGTATATACTTAGGGGCTAAACAATGATCTCCCTCAAGGGGAAAAGGAACCAGATCTCAGTGAGGTAAAACTATAGGAGGAAAATAAAAAGGACATGGGTACATTTCTTTATCAGAGGAGATTTTCTAGAGTGCGTATTAGGAAAGGAGTGGGAAGGAGGGGAATTGGAATTCTTATTTAACAGAGTCTCAGCTCAGGCTGTTATAAGGTACTGTGTGGCTTATACACAAAATAAATTTGTTTCTCCCAGTTCTGGAGGCTGGAAGTCCAAGACCAGGGCTCCAGCATGCTTAGGTTGTGGTGAGAGCCCTCTTCTGGGTCAGACTGCCACCTGCCTGCAGCAACCCCCAGCTCTGTGCTGCGCGCCCCGCCTTGTGTCCTCATGAATTAGAAAGATCAAGAGCTAACCCCAGGGCCTCTTCTAATAGGAGAATTAATCTCCTTCATAAGAGCTCCACCCTCATGACCTAGTTACCTTCCAAAAGCCCCACCTCCGGATACTCACATTGAGGATTAGCTTTCAACATGTAAATTTTGGGGAGGACACAAATATTCAGTCCATAATAAATGACATATTAAAAAAAAGAAGGAAAGAGTTGAAGAACTGGAGGTAAAGAAACAAGATCAGTAAAGGAAAGAGGGTCTGGGAGAGGAATTAAAGACACACTGATTTCTGTGATCAACGCCACAAACAGAATATTTTTAATAATTTGTGTCTCTTTTGAAAAAAATTTGACCTAAATACTTGCCTCATCCTTACTGTGAAAGCAAAGCAAATGTTCCTCAGGAAAAAGTTCACTGAGGAAGAAATAATCTAATTAAAGAGTCTATTCTCAAAATATTTACATTTCTGTTTGTTACATGTGCTTGGTTTTCAGAAAATAGCTAGAGCTGAGATAAACATTCAAATTCAGAATGCTTATCCATGCCAGATATATAAAGCTAAACCCATTAGAGTGTTCCCTGTTGATTTTTAGGACCAACATTTCCTCTACCTACTTGCCTCCTCTCTGCCTGCAAGATCCAATATCTCCTTGGCAAAGTTTTCCTCTTATTCCCTCAGGCAGGATTAGTCACTCTATCTTGGGTGCTCCCTTATGACACTGCATACAGACACTTGGAAATAGACTGGCTGTGAAAAGAAGAGAGACCAGTGCTTAAGTTTCAAGATGAGCTTCTTCCAAGCCAAGCAGAGGCTCCTCCCACATGTCCACGAGGTCAGATGTTTTTGTGAAACTGGCAAACATAAAATTTAGTTGCCTAAGTGACATTTCTTTCCTCTCCACCTTCTACTTTGCACTTATTTAGTGTTGTGGTTTGGGGGAAGCTGTAGGTATTTCTGGAATCTGGCTGTGGGGATACCTTGAGTGCAGGATTAGTGGCCTATATTTATGTGCTTTCTATTCGCTTCCAAGTCCATATTGTTGCTCGCCTACCAGTTCTGTGAAGTGGCTTCCAGCTGCCTCCTGTGCAGGCTCACCTAGCCTTGGGAAACCCCCAAAAAGGGCAGATCAGAAATTATATGGTGATACGCTGGTCAAGTCTACGCCTATGGGAGAGGAAGAGGGATCAGGGCAGGGTCTGCCTCAGGAGCCAGGAATCTCTTTGGCTGACACCTTCCTTGGGACAAGCCTGTACCAGGGACCGAGGCAGAAGGAGGTGGGAGGCCTCAGCAGAAGTCTTTAATGGGCTCTGGCAGTCCCGGGCCTGCTTTGCAGTTCCACTTGTTCTTTGGCCCAGTTCCACTTCCTTTCTTTCCTTTTCAGCTATTAATCTCTAACGAACATCTCATACCCCAATCTCTGCCTCAGCATATGTTTCTGCCAACTTGTGGCATTAATTTGGAAAATTCTGTCAAAAGATAATTTCCAAAAAATGGTTAAAGTTATGACTCCGATGCAGATGTAAGAGTGAACATGTATTAAGGAACTCATTTGACTCGTGGCGTGAGGCAGAGGCTACCACTGACTCCAAGTAAAAGTCAAAAGAGTACAAATCAATTAAGGAATAAAGGTAGGTCGAGATGAATTGCACATGGAGAAAAAACTAGTCTTTTCCACAGGGTGGAGGAAATCAAATCACATATAGAGGAGACAGAACTGCAATTGTCAGTTCCCTAGAATTTATGAAAGATTGAAAAACAGCTCAGTGACAATGACAGGGCAAGAATCTGAGAGCCTAGAAGGGTATACACTAGAAGATACATAGCTTTCCACTGAAACACACCTTTTTTTGGGTACATCTCTTATTTGAAAAAGTGTTCTCCATCCCACCTCTCTTTTACTTTCAAAAGAAATGTTTAGTCAGCAAATTCTGCTGGGCTTTTAGCACACACATAGATAGCTAAAAATGCCTTTTATAAACTTCCAAACAGTTATGGATTAGATAATAACAATTTAACAACCTTAAATGGCTATAAATGGTTCCTTAAAATTAAAAATCAAACAAAATCAATATCTGGTCTAATATTTGCTTTATTATTCAAACATAAGCTTTCTACTAACAGAAATATAAACCTAAGCAGGATCATTTGAACAATTACACAGAAAAATATGATCAAATTTAGAGTCATAAATATAAATACTGAATTTCATATTGACTGAAATAGAAAATATGGAATAGAGATACGTAATCTCTAATAATATTGTCAGTATGCTGGTGACCCAGGAAGGAGGTTTAGAAGTTATTTCTGACTAGACATCTCTTCAGGGCCCAGTTCATTTGTCTCCTGTGATACAGTTACAAATTCACAAATGAGACCAGGTTCTGTTGAGTCTCTCATTTTCAATAAAATTTTCTTAATTTTAAATGTATAAAGTCAGCCATAATTCAGACTTTTATAGAAAAAACTTAAAGTCTTCTGGAAATTTATGGACTTCACTATTAAATTTTATAAGGTGGGAAATTGTTCATACTGGGTACTTCATTAATATTTTGTAATGTTAATGCTTACATTTTCTAATTCAAATGTTTGAAGTATAACAATAGATTTTAAATGATTGATGTGAGTAATTTTAAATGATGTGTTTGATATTTTTAGGGGGCTATTTATTCCTCACAATCCCGTGATGTGTATGGATTGTGAAATAATTGTGTATTTGTACAATTATTTCACATTGAATGAAAAGAATAGAGTTCTTTGTATTCAAGAAGATATTTGGAAGCTTGTTCTAAAGATACAAAATTGCCCTTGGAAACCAGGCTGTATTGTTCTTCCTTAAAGAGCACAAAAGGCAAACAAGCGAACTAGAAAAGGGTAATTATTGAGAATGTTGATGGTAGCCTTAAGAAGAGTAAGCCACAGAAGAGAGATGCTTTTCTGGGGATGAATTTTCTGAAAAATCTATAAAGTGGGGGGTGGGAAAGGATGGCAAAATTTTGCTTCTACCTTGCACAAAACAATCCATCTGAGTAATATTTCTTGATTTAGCTTATAGAGCCTGAAAGGCACAAGTGATTACTGGAGAGATAACAAATAGGTATGTGAAAAAGAAAAAAAGAAAAGAGACAGGGAAAATGAAGATAATAAAGATGCTATTTTCAGAACCTCCAACATGTCAGGATTTGAAGAAGCAGAAACCTAGGCATTCCATTTAGTTTACCAGGCAGCCTCCAAAAATAAAGATGAATTAAAGACTCAGGAAATAAAGGCCCTTGCTGTTATTAATTCCTTTACAGTTATCTTTCTCTCAGAAACTCCTTGGTGATCAGAAGATAAGACCTGATCTTTATATTCATGTTTTCGGAACTTTAAAATTAATTTCTCTCTGCTGCTCCTTGGATACTGACAACTAAATTCCTAATGCAAATACTCAGAATGCTAGATCGTGAAACAAAGCAAAAACTTTTATTCTAGAGTAAAAATATATTTGTTAAATCAATAACTTTAATGGCTAAATAATCACACTAGAATTTATAGTTATAGTTTTAGGGTAGGGGATAATTTGCTGGCATGTGAGAACCCTTGCATTAGCCTCAGATGATGCATTTTTGTTGCCTGACTCTGTTATCGATGAAGACAGCAAAGATGTTCTTCCCTGTGTTGTGCAGTACTGACTGTTTTCAATTGCTCTGATTCTTGGAGTTACCCAGCGGCCTAGTGGTTAAGGATCTGGCATTGTCACTGCTGTGTCTGGGGTCACTGCCATGACAGGGATTTGACCTCTAGCCTGGAAACCTCCACAAGCCATGGCACAGCCAAAAATTTTTTTTCTCTGATTCTTTTGATTTTTCCAGCCTTCCTTTTTGTTTTGACAAAACCAAGTGCTGTTGTGTGAATGCTTGTGTTTGCCCCCACATTCTTATGTTGAAGTCCTAACCCCCAAGGTGAAGGGATGAGGAGGCACCTCTGGAATTAGGTCATGAAGGTAGAGCCCTCACGAATAGGATTTTTTTGTTGTTGTTTTTGGCCACACCTGCAATATGCAGAAGTTTCCAGGCCAGGGACTGAACCTGCACCATGGCAGTGACCAGTGCCGCAGCAGTGACAACGCTGGATCCTTAACTTTTTGAGCCATCAGGGAATTCCTGAATAGGACTTTGGTCTTATAAAAAAGGCTCTAAAAAGTTTACTGACGCTCCCACCCCCCGCCGCCCCATGTAAAGATCCAGCAGAAGACATCTGTAACCCAGAAAAGAGCACTCATCAGAACCTGATCATGCTGGCACCTTAATCTTGGACTTTCAATTTTAAGAAATGTGAGAAATAAATATCCATTGAGTATAAGCCTTTCAATATCCATTTTTGTTTTGTTTTATTATAGCAGCCAGGACAAACTAAGACCTCAGAGTATTTCCAGTTTGTTTTAAAGTACAGAAGCAGCTGCAATAGAATTCTACTCTTTAACAGAATAGAATAATGAATTTTAATTATTATTTCATACTTGTAGTGGAAAGCCACCTGAGAAGTCCCTTCCTTTAAAAATAAAAATGCCATGTATTACCTTTTTTTTTAATTTCTTTTTTATTTTTTTACATTATACCCAGTTGTACAGCATGGCAACAGGGTTACACATCACAAGTGGTTAGACATAGTTCCCAGTGCTATATAGTGGTATCTCCTTGCTTTTCCAGCTGCCATGTATTATCTTAAGTTGACCTAGTTCACGCTATGTACTAATCATGATTATTAACATGGCCCATGACTTAAGAATAAGTATGTAATACAAAGAACAAGAATTTTTTAGGTTCACCCATATGCATATTTATCCTAAACACAGTGAACTGACGTATTTCAAACAATGTAAAGCAACTTTATCACTGGGACTCCCACTACCCCTTTAAATTTACTCAGTGGTACTATGTCTTCCCTTGCACATAAGTTCAAAATTATACTGAACTATGATTTGACTTAATTGGTTTTGGTCACTGAAATACCTATGGGCATTTTCCCATTTTAATTCCAAAATTAAGCAAACTTGATCTTGAGATTTCTTCTCCTCCTCTAGCTGATTTCTTGTCATCTAACTGCCATTTCTGCTGCAAGTTACACTGCTTTACTCATTTAAGGAATCTTTTCAGCATCTCTTCCATACTGGTCCCCGTGCTAGGCAAACCAGATGTGACTGGTCCCTTCTTTCAAGGACCTTACAGTCTAGTCAGGAGAGGAAAGTAGTAAAGATTTAAAGAGACACATATAAATGAATACATATCCATCATGAAATATACAAATGAAATAAACAAGTAAAGAGCTGTGTTTTCTCTGTAGGGACAGCCAACATCTGCTAGTGGTATCTGCAGGTATCCCCATTCCATCTTTCTGTAAGAAGCAAATGCTAATTTCCTTTAGTACAATTAAAACCCAGCTCTGAAATTTAACCAAGTTTGTTTGTTTTATTTTGTCTTTTGTCTTTTTAGGGACATACCCACAGCATATGGAGGTTCCCAGGCTAGGGGTCTAATCTGAGCTGTAGCTGTTGGCCTATGCCACAGCCCGAGCAACACCAGATCCAGGCCACGTCTGCGACCTACACCACAGCTCATGGCAACGCCGGATCCCAAACCCAGTGAGCAAGGCCAGGGACCAAGCCTGCAACCTCACGGTTCCTAGTCAGATTCGTTTCTCCTGTGCCACGATGAGAACCCCTAACCAAGTTTTATAGAAGAATTTGGAATGGCCTGAGTACATCACATGGAATGAACAACCTCCTGCAATAAATGGTGAGTCTTGGAACCCAGGGGACAAAAGCTATGTCCGTGCACAGAGTGAGGGGCAGTTTCCAGAAGCTTTAGACATTTCTACATGTTACAGCCTTGGCCTTACTCCCTCTGGACCAAAGTGCAGTGTCTGTCTGGGATCACTGAAAGTAGGTCTCTCCTCTTCTGTCTGGGGTACTGTACTCTCACCATTGTGACAGATCAAGACACATTCAATGACTCATACCCAAAACCAAAGTTAAATCTTTAACACCAGTCTTACAACAAAACCCACTTACTCTAGATAGACTTTTTCCAAATGACACTTTGTTGCAACATTTGCTCTGCTCTGAGTGGAAAAGATCTTTCCTATGCATCTATCCTGCTGTATTATAGATTTACAACAATCTATCCTTTGGGGAAATTCTAGATCAAAAACACAAAGATGTCCCAAGAACCAATAACAATCTTCAGGCACAGGTCGATGTAAATCCAAATTTAAGTAGTAAGTATTTTCTAATTACTCAGAGGCACAGGTGATTTACCTTTATATGTAGATACAAAGTGTCCTATTTCAAATTAGTGCACTAAGGATCAGGACTTGTAAGAACCATGCATAGGGAGTTGTTTTACCATTCTTTGTCTACAGGGTATCATCAAATGGTCATTTTTCAGAACAAAATAAGGAACAGCCCTAATGTTATTTAAGTACCTGTGGCAAAAGGCAAAAACTGCTTGTAAAATCCTTAAACCACAATTTTTCCAGTCCACATCCATCAGGTACCCAACTAAGTCTGATTCTACACAACTGAGCCAAGTAAAGCCTGAACTCTTATATTTTATCTTTTTGTTCTCAAGTCTAGTCAGTGCCTAGCTGCAGTATTTTATAAAAGCCTGAGTGAAGAAATTAAAGAATTACCTATCAGTTGAAGCTCAAACCCTCTTAACAGCTTCATGACAAAGATCAATTATTTAATCAATCAAAGGCTCAATTTCATCATCTATACATTTAAAATATGATACTACCTACTTAATAAGTTGTGAGAATGTTTAGCACAATATAAATAAAAGCTATTATTATTATTATTATTATTAGTTGTTTTAAATTAATGATATGAATCTGATTAGAGGTAAATTCATAAATAGAGAGTTCCAATCAGTAACAGAAAATCAAGCTGGAGAAAACATCTGGGAATCAGTAAAATGACTGAAGAAACTATCAGCAGAAAATTCACAGACAAGATGATAAGTCCTAATTGTGACTGCTGAGGTTTGTAGGAAACATCATTATAGCCAATGACATCCATACACATGCTCTTTGCAATGGAGTCTTAGCTACTTTTTGTTATTGGATAGCAATAGGTTTATTCTTTTACACAGTAGACAAAAGAGATGTTGGAGAGCCTTTTAAAAGGTGGCCTGGGAGTTCCCTGATGCCCTAGCAGTTAAGAATTTAGAATTGTCACTGCTATGGCTTGGGTGTGACTGCTGATCTGGGAACTTCCACATGGCCAAATTTTTTTTTTAATTAAAAAAAAAAAAGGTGGGCTTGTAGAAGAGCTTTCACTTGCAAACAAGCCTTAGATACCAGGTCAATCAAAATGTTCCAAAAATTTCAGATTTTTTTTTGGCCAAATTTAGTGGACATAGGAAATTTCACAGATGGTAATTATATTAATAATGGATGTTTTTAAATACATACACTGACAAGGAGAAAATTTCTCCTATGTCAAATGTATTATAGTTCCTTCCTCTTCCTACTTCATTCCAGTTTCCTCTTAGAAATGTTCCGTAAGCATCTAGGATAAAAATGGATGGCTGGGTGATGGCTACACAGCAATGTTAATGTACTTAATGCCACTGAGTTGTATACTCAAAACCGGTTGAAACAGTAAATTCTATGCCAAGTATGTTTTACAATTTAAAAAAATTATATTACTGGGCATAGAAGTAATAGATTTCTGTATAAATGTAATTGCACTAAATAATGAAGTCCTTATTTATTATTAATTTTTTAAAATACTGAATTAGTTCATGAGGGTTAGAGAAATGATAGTCATCGTCATCACCTTCCTTTCTCTTTCTCTCCACAGTTCTCATCAGCTACCCCTCCCCTGCACACTTCTGTCCAGCCTCACAAGATTAAGCTGCTGGGTTTCTTTCCTTTCCTTTTTTTTTCTTTTCTTTTTAAAAAACTTATTCTGGGTCCTGGAATTGCTGCATGCCTCTTGCTGTAATGGAGGAATGAGACTTTAGATGAGGGGCTCCTTTAAAGCTCTATGACATTTTTGCTTGGTGTGTGCCAAAGCAACCAAAACATATCTTTTTTTTTTAAATTTTATTATTATTAAAGTATAGTTGCAAGTTCTTTGTATAACAAAGTGACCCAATCACAGACATTTCCCTGTGCTGTACAGTAGGATCCCATTTAAATGCCAATAGTTTGGCTCATCAGCTACTATGGGTACCAGGCTAAGCTTAGTTTTCTGAATGTAAAGAAAAATGTATGGTTATGATTTAGTGGAAAAGTATGGATTGCCTAAATCCTAGAGAATACCTCTTTGGGTCATCTCATTCTGATTCTATGGAAGCTATTTTGCAATTGTGAAAATTTTGGTAAGGTGAAAATGATGCAAAGTAATTGTCTACATACGTACAAATTATTTTCTGTCTGGGTAGAGGTTTGGCTGATTTTACTTTCTATTTCCCTGCTTGTGGAAAACCAGTTTTGCATCCATCTGTATATTTACTTCTGTCTTCCTGATCTATAAATGTGTCTAAGTTTTGGATTCTCATCTTGAATGAGTTATAACATCTGCCTGGTTTTCTCATTGGCTATAAGTTAAATAACATCCTTAATGCCTGTTAATTTTTACACCTCTATGAAAATCATGATTTTATCTTTTTTGAAAGTTGCTTGTTTTCCATTAGACATAAGGGAAAGAAAAAGAATTATTAAGTTTGTCATTTATCCAGTCCTATTAGGAGAAGAGTCACATCAGAAAATTAATTCTGTAATAAGGATAAAGTTATTGACTAAACTTTACATGTATAGTAATGAATGGTTGTCTTAAGTTTATGTTGCTTCTGGAGGCCCTTTATATTAAAAAAAATTACACTGTGGCTCATCTCTTGCTAAAATTCCAAAAGATTGTACAGAATGAACCACAGATAGCATTTTATTTTTTTCTAGAGAAATAAGAAAATTTCATAGCAAATAAACTACCTGAAAAAAATGTGTGTACAGATTTTGACAGAAGCTGGTTGAATAAAATTCAAACAATTTTCAATAAAATATGATTAGTCTACATTAGTTCTAAATAAAATATGACGGTCGTTTTCTCACCGAAACCTTTATGGAAGCTACTGGTATTTGTGTGCCCATGTGTATACTCAGTGAGAGCAATGGGGGAAACATTTTTAAAAATAAGTAAATTTTAAAAAGCATGTGTTAGCTTTTATGTCTTTAATAAACACTTTCAGGATGGAATAACCGTCCCCTTATAAGTGTAAAAAAAATCAAGTTACTACTAAATATGTCAAGGAGAAAAAAATCTGCAATATGTATTTCTGCAGGAACAGCTCAGAAATGTTTATCTAAATATCTTAGAAAATATTCACAAACTGTCCAAAGCTTCTAAATATTCCTATTAATTGCATATACTTTTACCAATAAAGATAGCTGTAGGCATTGAGAATAGCAAATACTGATGATAATCTACAGTGAGCTTGATCACTAGCTATGTTTTAGAGGACTCTCTTCAGGATCTTTATTTCTTCCAGTTTCTCCAAGGTAAGTGTGTTGGTCAGGGCTGTCCAGAGAAACAGAACCATGAGGATTCAGATGTGGATTTACATATACTATATATAGATCAGATATGCATACACATATATACATAAACACATACACATATGTCTAAGTATGTATGTATGTACGTATGTATGTATGTATCTATCTATCATCAAGAGATTTGTTAAAAGGAATTGACTTATGTGATTATAGATACTGACAATTTCCAAGATTGGCATTTGGCAAGCCAGGACACAGCAGAGAAAATGGTGTAGTTCCAATCTAAAGGCTGACAAGATGAAGACCTAGAAGAGTCTGATGTTTCAATTTGAGTCTCAAGGCAGGAAGGGGCTGATGTCCCAGCTCAAGGACAACAGGCGAGATAAATTCTTCCTTGGAGGAAGGGTGAGCCTTTCTGTTCTACTCAGGCTGGAAGGTGACTGAGACCCACCCGCCTTAAGGAGAGCAAGTCCTTTACTCAGTCTACAAATTCAAATGTTAATCTCATCCAGAAACACCCTCAGGATAATGTCTGACCAAATGTCCTAGCATCTTGTCAGGTTGCAGATAAAATTAAGCATCACAGCAGGTAAGGAAAATTCAGAGCCCGAGAGACTAACACATCTTCTACTACAATATGCTCCCTGAATCTGCCTCTTCAGGTAAAAAAGGACTCCAAAACTGATTTGCACACATAATTTTCCCTGCCCAGGTTAACCTCTGGGTATTCTAACACGCTTTGATGATCTGGGCTTAGCGGTCATTTAGGATCAATTGGTTGTGTCTTTACATTTGATTTTGAATGAGAAGGTAATGTTTGCTTCCCTGTTACTCCAGAGTTTCTGGAATCTCATACTTCAATGATTCCAGAAAATGCTGATAATTAAAATAGTACTTTAGCTGGAAAATGATTAGAAAAGAGAAAGAAATACACATTTCCTCATATATTTGAAGAATTGGAAAAAATAATATGATATATTGAAAAAAAGGTGAAATAATGACAATCAATATTTATATTAAATTTTGTACAATATTAGAGATAGCATTCTAGTAATTTTTCATAAATTGAACCATTAATTCTCATAACAACTGTAATTGGTAGGTTTTGTCATTCCAGGTTCATGAATAAGGAAGCTTGTAAGAAGTACAGCTAGACTTAATACGTTGGTCTGTTTCATTTCAAAAACGCCATGTTCTCCCCACTTCTTCATGTAGCCTCATTATATCTACATATTCTGTCTTCTCACTTCTCTTCCCTTTGTCAAAACATCAAATATGGAAATGATGTAAAAGTTGAATATTAATGTGTTTATTACTTTTTCTGTTTCATAATCATGCAAACTATTGTTTGTGCATATTTAACATATGAATAGATATCTTTAGAGTATATATGTATGTATGTACACTCTAACTTGGTCGGTAAACTGGGTTGTTGGGAATAAAACTTGGCCATCGATAGATAACTGGTGAAATTAAAATGCTTGACTTAAAAATTGAGGAGCAGACTTGTATCCATGGTGACTCCACAAATGTGCCAACACCTGGCAAAGCTCACTCGGAAACATCTTGTCAGCTTCTTTCAGAAATGCACATAAAAAAGAGGAACAGGATAATGAGAAATCCATTGAAAAGCAATTCATGAGTGATGGAATATTTAGAAAATACAAGTAAACATATTTATTTCCCACGTGCAAGTCACTGTGGAAGCAAAAATGAACAAAATGTGATTCTTGCCCTCAAAGAGCTAATATTTTTATAGGGAGTGATAAGAATGTGTAGAATTCACAGTACATATAAAAAGTGGAGGGTGTTGTAAATCAAAACACAAAGTGAGGAGTTTCTATTGTGGCTCAGTGGTAATGAACCTGACTAGTATCCATGAGGATGTGGGTTTGATCCCTGGCCTCACTCAGTGGGTTAAGGATCCGGCATTGCCATGAGCTGGGGTGTAGGCTGCAGAAACAGCTCAGATCTGGCACTGCTGTGGCTGTGGCGAAGGCCGGCAGCTGCAGCTCTGATTCAACCCTTAGTCTGAGAACCTCCGTATGCTGTGGGTGCAGCACTAAAAATAAGAAGAAGGAAAAAAAAATACGAGTGAAAAAGTTCGCTGTGGGGAAGAATTTGGATTAGGGATTGAATGAAAGGTAATATTTCTGAGGGGTATTGATAGGTGAAAGCAGGGAGAAATAATGTGATCAAGTGCCCTGAGGTGGAGTCTGTCAGGAATGTCACGTGATATGGCTGCTCCAGGGCCACACTGACTGGCATGTTTAAAAGTTTGAACTCATTTATTCTGCATGCACAAATGACTTTCATGTGGCTAATTCCAAAGGATGTATTTCAATTATTATTCTATCTGATGCGTCAGAAAAAATTGCTGCTATTATTCATTTCCTGCACCTAGGCAGGCTTTCTTCCTTTAGTGTCTCTTATTCCTTAGCCTCTGAAAACTCCTCTGATCTCTAGAGCTGCCCTCAAATTCACATGCCCATCACATGTCCTCTGAGATCCCAGTGTCACTACAAAGAACTTCAAGAGGTAAATAAAAATTGTTATACCTCAAACTGAAAGTGAAGTTTCTACTCCTCCCTTATTATAAAACTGGGATCACTTTGGTGTTCTTTTTCAAAGCAAATTAACATGATCATCCAACTAAATTAGAAATCCAGGCATCATCCTCAATAACTCTCTCTCCCAAACAACACCAGATCCAGTGCCTGTAGACATTTTCTTCAAGTCTCTTTCAAATTCACAACTTCTTCCTCCCTCTTGCAGTATATTTTAGCCACACAGGGTTATTTTGCTGTTTAGAACTCAAATTGCATTTTCCTGCCTTGAAGATTTTGCATATGTAGTATATATCATTTGACATTTTCTGTTCCAGCCACCCCACACTTAAAAGTCACCCATCTTCATGGAATTCCCATTGTGGCTCAGGGGGTTAAGAACCTGACATAGTGTCATGAGGACGTGGGTTTGAACCCTGGTTTCATTCAGTGTGTTAAGGATCTGGTGATGCCACAAGCTGCAGGGTAGGTCATAGATATGGATCAGATCTGGTGTTGCTGTGGCTGGGACATAGGCCAGCAGCTGCAGCTCTGATTTGACTCCTGACCTGGAAACTCCCATATGCTGCAGGTGTGGCCATAAAAAGAAAAATAAAAAACACTCATTTTCAAACCACAGTTGATGATGATGATGTTTAAAATCCTCACATATTAGATCTTTTTCCTTGATTATATCTTCTCATAACTCCTATAGTCTTTGTATTAATAATTACAATGTACTATAAAGGTCAGTTTAATAATTATTTATTAAATTAGTTAATTGATCACCACTGCACCACTAGTCTGTAAGTTACATGAGAGCAGGGACAATCTGTCTTGTGCTAATGCATGAAATAATTTTTTTTTTTTTTGTCTTTTCAGTGCCACACCCATGGTATATGGAGATTCCCAGGCTAGGGGTCAAATCGGAGCTGTAGCCGCCGGCCTTCGCCACAGCCACAGCAACATGGGATCCAAGCCGCGTCTGCAACCTGCACCACAGCTCATGGCAACACTGGATCCTTAACCCACTGAGCAAGACCAAGGATCGAACCCGCAACCTCATGGTTCCTAGTCTGATTAGTTAACCACTGAGCCACGATGGGAACTCCACATGAAATAATTTAAATAGCTATTTGATGAATGAATGTAAGAATAAATTCATGAATGAACTAGAGGCACTGAGGCTGAGAGGAGGCAGTGATCTGGGCTTGTACTGATGCTGAAGAAGAGGGGCTAGAACAGATAGTAAAGCTTTGGAAAAAGGGAGAAAAATAAAATTAATAAATGTGATTATCTTTCAAATAAAGGGTTTAGGGAAAAGCAGAATCAAGAGACACTCTAAAGTTTCAAGGTCGGTTGTGTGTGTTCATTGACAATTCACTGGAAGAAGTGCTCAAGGCCAAGGTTCAAGAGCAAGAGAATACCAACAAGGAGGGACCGGAGACCACAGCAGAGAAATAAGAAACAAGCAAAATCTGAGGAAAGAGAAAGATTTTACATTGACAAATATCCTGTTCCTTATCAAAGTTATAATTTACATATTCCTACTTTATTCAAAGGTTTATAATCCATTAATGTAATTATTTATTTTTAGGAACAAATTGTCCCAGATGTGGCTGGTGGAAGTCCTTTCGTCTGGCTTCTATGCCATTTGACACATCTCCATTTATCTTTGAGCCTTTCCTTACTAGGCTCACCTAGTACTTATTTTCTTCAGTCTTGAAATCAGTCATTTAAAAAAATATATTTTACATGATGACTCCTGTTTCCTTTTAGCAGAGGATGGTATTAGAAATCAAGATCTGGGTGCTAGGTGTACATACACACAGAAATGCACTCATACACTGTATCTATGTGTGCATATATACAAACATACATACACATATTTATATTTACAGCTGTCTATCAATCCATGCATCCATCATCCATCACCATGAGCTGACACTGATATTTCCAATTTGGAGCTGACACTGATATTTCCAATTTGGAGCTAACACCATAGCAATCTTTCTAGTTTTCTCCTTTTTCATACAGGTATCTCTCCTCTCCCTCGGGTTCCTACATTCAGTGTAAGGCCTCCTCCCAGCACGGACACCCTTCTCACCCGGTAAGGATTCCCATACCCCACACTGGCCCATTGCCCTTCAGACATACACCTTTTACAACCCCCTGGGGTTCGTACCCCTCCCCACTACCAAAGCCTGCATAGTGCAGATTCATCTGGTAACTTGGGCACAGAACTGTAGGGAAAGACAACAACATACTCTTTGTAAATCTACTTTTTATATATATAATTAATATTTCCTATATTACTAAATGCTCCTCCACTACATGACTTTTATGGTACTCCATCTTATTAATGCTCCTGTCTTCTACAGAATGTTATTTTTTTCCTACAATGGAAATTATTGACAATATTTGAGTAGGTAAATTTGATTTTATATAGATGATGTAATTCATGCATATTACATCCCGGCTTTTTATTCCTTGAGGAAGAGAAACGTACTTTGAGTAAAGATATTTTGGTTTGAGTCCTAGTTTGTGACATGGTCTTCAATTCCTAGGATCTTGGCTTCTCCTCTCAAAAATGTGTTCATTTTTTATATCAGGGCCTTGGTGCTTATTGTTTCCTCTGCTTGAATCACCCTCCCATGGGATGTAAAATTTATTTCTTCTGGTTGTTCAAATCTCAGTTCTTTGGAGAACTGGCATTTGAATAGCGATTTTTCTTTACTACTTTTCCTTGGTGTGAAAACCTCAAATTAGCTGGGAAAGTTATTTTATTCTTTGCTTGACAAGCTTTCTCTCATTTAGTGTCCTGGAAATCCTCAAATTTTTTCCTCATAGGGCCCCAGGTAACACTGTCTGGTATATAATAAGAGCTTAATAAATATTTGTTTAATAAATTAATGAGTTGATAGTGGTGGAGACTGCAAGCGACACTTTAAAAATAACAACTGTGTAAGGAAAAGGATGTTTGGCTTAATAAGCATAATACATACACTAAAATGCTATCATATCATATGAGGGGAAATAGTTGAAAATGGTAATGATAGTTGATATGATTCCAAATATCAAAAGTACGCTGAGGAAAATTTCACAGTATCTAGGCCGCCTAGAATTAACTAATGAATATGTCCGCCTAACCCTTCTCCATAGAGACCTGGGCCTTAAGATTTCAAGTTTTTCATAAACTTCAAAAATGCTGGGTTGGAGTAATGCTGAAAACACAGCTCTTCTCTACATTTCTCAGTCTTCTACCTCTTGCTTATTCATATACTCAATATTGTATTCCCATTTGGAGCTTCCAACTCCTCAATTCAGCATCCCCCCGATGACCCCAAATCTACCTGAGGTATTATTTCAGCTTTAGTTCTCAGTAATAACAGGTTCATTTTCTCACTATGTTTTCAATTCAACTTTCTGTGAAGGAGACCACAACTGTGAGAAAATGTCACGGCATCCCTATTTGACACCTGGGGAAGTGTCACCTGGTTTATATAAGTTGGGGCTGTAGATGGCACAGTTTTGTTTAGACAAGACAATGTTTAAGACTGATTTGCCTGCTCTCGTACCAGAACGTTATCAGTGGCATCCACAACAGCCAAACCAAACCAAAAACAGAATCACAAACTTGAAGACACTCATATCACAATTATTATTATTATTATTATTATTATTGTTATTATTATTGTCTTTTTGCCTTATCTAGGGCTGCACTTGAAGCATATAGAGGTTCCCAAGCTAGGGGTCTAACAGGAGCTGTAGCTGCCGGCCTACACCACAGCCACAGCAATGCGGGATCCGAGCCGCATCTGCAACCTACACCACAGCTCACGGCAACGCCAGATCCTTAACCCACTGAGCGAGGCCAGGGATCGAACCCGCAGCCTCATGGTTCCTGGTCAGATTTGTTAACCACTGAGCCACGACGGGAACTCCCATATCACAATTATACACGAGATTCAAACTATCTAGTCACCTTTTAGGAGTTTTTCTTTTCCTATTTTTTTTTTTTAATTATTTTTGGCTACACATGTGCCATGTGGAAGTTTCCAGACCAGGGATCAAACCTGAACCATAGCAGTGACCTGAGCCACAGCTGTGACAAGACCAGATCCTTAACTCTCTGAGCCACCAAGGACTCCTTACTTCTTTCCTTAAGAAGGGTGGTGGCAAAGGACCACTTTTCCTTTTCCCTTTGTACAGACCTGGGAGATTTAAAAGGGACCGTGCCCAGTCTGACAGTCACAAATCTGAAAGAAAAACAGGCATATACCTTTTGATGCCAGTTGAGGAAAAGCAAAAACAACTGACAGACACTGCAAAAGATACTCTTGTTCATGATAGGATAATTATATGAGGAATCAGAGCAAATGTTTTAGTCTGAAATGAAGCTAATCTAAGAGCTCATTAACAATATGTCACAGGACTTGAAAACCCAGAATGGCCAGATTTATTTTTAGAAGTACAATGGACACAATTGCCACACTATTGGATATTAAAGTAGAAAACATGAATGAGAAATTTTCAATGAACTTAAAGGAAAAGGATAAAGAGATTAAAAATAATAAGAGAAAAGATATAATATAGACCCAGAGAAGGAGATTTCCATATTATAGGAAATACAGCAATGATGGATAAGGTGGACAAAGTGGGAGCTTCCATCTAAGACATAATAGGAAGATGGCTGCTCTGAGTTAAAGAAACATTTTAGTATTTAGATTTGTAGGTTTTCTTAATAATATTGTTAGCAAAAGCCCCAAACTTGACACACTGGTGAAGTTTTAGAATTTCAGAAATGAATTTACAATTCCACAGTATTCACACTGGGGGGAAATGGCTGTCTACAAAGACACAAAACAAAACTAGCAATTGCTCTACAGCAATAAATACTGAAAAAATTAGTGGAACATTTTGAGAGGATATTACTTTTGAGAGGCTATTACATGTAAGTGTCCATACTTAAATGGATAGTCTGCTGCTCTTTATCCTTGATTACTTTTTCCTTCTTGGCCTGTTAACGTCTATTACTATGTCCAAGTTCTTAAATTTTTAAGAATTCATTTCATGTATTTGTGCATATCCAGTAACTAGCATTTTTTTCTTATTAGATATATTGAGGTATAGTTTCTATACAATAAAATTCAGCTATTTTAAGAGTACATTTTGTTGAGTTTTGGTGACTTAATGCCTTTTGCTGAGATTGGATAGTCCTTTCACCTAATGTTGATGTTTTGTGTCCCAGAAGACTCACAGCAGAGAAAATGTGGACAGTGTTGGAAGCGTGAAGCAAATGTTTTCAGTTGTCTCATTTCTAATTCCCCATCCTCAGCAAAGTAACCATAGAATAATTTTCAGGAGTATAGCCACTGAGGATGAGTTCAGCATGCTGTAGTGAGGTGAATTACACCAACAACAAACATAATACAGACATATGCAGGCAAGGTAATTGTGAGTGTTTGTGTGTGTGTGTGTGTGTGTGTGTGTGTGAGAGAGAGAGAGAGAGAGAGAGAGAGTCCTTACTGAAATCTTATCTTACTGAAATTCATCTCTTATGGGTTGAGTTCAGAATGTATTTTGAAACTTCATATGTAATATTCTTAGATTAATTATAATTCTATATCAGTGATCTTGGCAGCCACTTTGCCATTGTTTTAAAAAGGGATCACAAGCTTGTGATTTGTGCTACAATTTGAACAACTTAAATTGCCCAAACTCAAAACACCGTGATTGCAACCTTGCAAGACCCTAAGCAGAAGACCCAGCTAAGTCAAGCCTGGACTCCTGTGCAATAATAAATGTACATTGTTTTAAGCTGTAAAGTTAGTGGTAATTTATTACTAAGCAATTGATAACTAATAGAGTAGACATCCTATTTTATTCCTGTGTTTAGTGGAAATGTCAGTACAGTTCCCTATTAAGAAGAATGATAGATTTAAACTGATGTATCAAAGAGTATATGACACAGAAGAAAAATTAAATATTTTCAAAAAATGAAATGAAAAGAAAGAAAATGAAAACAAATTGAAAAACAAACTGCTAAGATACAATGTCAATGAAAGAAAGATAAATGTTCAGGATAGAGTTAGAGCTAGACCCTTTTACTTTATCCTATGCTTTGTCGCTTTCATTCTTCAACATTGCTTCTGACTTATCTCAGATTTTTTTAATTTAATGATTTTTATTTTTTTCCATTATAGTTGGTTTACAGAGTTCTGTCAATTTTCTATCATATAGCAAAGTGATATAGTCACACGTACATATATACATTCTTTTTGCACATTATCCTCCATCGGACTCATAGATTTGGAAAACAGACCTGTGGTTGCCAAGATGGAGGGGGAGAGAGTGGGAATCTGGGTTTAAGAGATGCAAACTATTGCATTTGGAATGCATAAGCAATGAGATCCTGCTGTATAACACTGGGATATCAGATCATTTTGAGAGTTTTTACCCACACGGAGTTCATAATTTCACAGAAACTAGTTTGTAGGTTTTCAGTTAGAGAAGAGGAAGTATGTTGACTAATTACAGATACATGCTCACAGGATGTCCTGACATTTTTTAGATACCACTCCCTGTTTGTTTACCTTGAAAAATCATAAAATGTTTTCTCCTCTAGAATTTTAGGCCATGGGTTATCTTTTCTCTAAAGTTTTAGAGTTTAGAGTTCTACTCCATATAAAGCATAATTTTCCAGAAAAATCAAGTGTTTAAAAATCGACTGTGTTAAATATTTTTTATAATGTTGAATAGTGTGTAAATAGAGGTTACCTATATTTTCCTGTTTCTTATATAAAACCTCTCTAATTAAAAAAAAAGAAATAGAGAACAGTATGTTTATGCCGCCTTGTGAGACTGCATTTTTTCTAAGTGAAAATGTTTAACAGGAGCTTAAATAATTAATGGTAAATAATATTTTAAAATCAGTTATCTTTCAGTATAAAGAAAAAGGTAGTCAAGGTGATAAAGCTTCTTTCAACTTGAGATTTTTGTTATACAATATGTAAAAAATCATTTTAAACGCAACTCTAATTTTAGAATAGATGCTTCAAGCCAAAGTTTTTAACATTTTGTGCTATTTTTTAAAGTTTATTGTGAAGATTGTTTTTCTTTGAGAGTATGAACTACAGAAAGTGTCATTTGAGTAAGGGAGATTTCTTTTTTATGTTACAAATCAGTGTCTACTTTACATTTTTATTTCAATTGCAATAACCTTAAAACTACAGAGATTTCAGGGTTTTCTTGATATTTGACATCATAAATGCCACTTTGCCACCTAGTGGTTTATATTGATATTTTCTTTAGAAAAAATTTTGTTTAATTTTTTGTTTTTTTAAATACATGAATTATTTAAACAAGATATTTACTACATTCATATTTAGGACACGATAATTCTGGGAATGATTCAATTTATATTTTTGAGTTATATTTTGGTAAGTACACCGTATCTGAATTTTTTTTTGCCACATTAATTTTACAGCATGTTACACCCATATTGCAGCTGCTGCCTACGCCACAGCTCACGGAAACACCAGATCCTTAACCCACTGAGTGAGGCCAGGGATCAAACCTGCAACCTCTTGGTTCCTAGCTGGATTCATTTCGTCTGAGCCACGACGGAATCTCCCAGAAACACTGTTGAATCTGCATTTTTAACAGGTTGCCAGGTGACAATGATGGTTGCGAAACCCACTTTGAGAACTACTGATCTCAATAATAACAGAATCAGCTTTCCCTCAGTTTTCCCTTTTTTTTTTTTTTTGTCTTTTCAAGGGCCACGCCTGCTGCATATGGCGGTTCCCAGGCTAGGGGTCTAATCAGAGTTGTAACTGCCGGCCTTCGCCACAGCCACAGCAACGTGGGATCCGAGCCGCGTCTGCGACCTATGCCATAGTTCATGGCAATGCCAGATCCTTAACCCACTGAGCGAGGCCAGGGATCGAACCCACAACCTCATGGTTCTTAGATTCATTAACCACTGAACCACAACAGGAACTCCTCTCAGTTTTCCTTTGACTTATTTCTTTAAACTTACAATGATGACTAAAACCACTTTTAAAAATGTGGTAAAATACCATGAAATTTACCAGATTCTTGTAACTCCTTACAAAGAAAAAAATATGTATAAGCAAGTACTCATATTTGTATGTGTGCCTTCTTTTTTTAACTACACAAAGGGATTACATTTACTATGAATTTCTGATACTATTCTTCTAACACTAAAAGTTACCTCCAAACTGACAATATAGGACAGTAGAACACATCTTTTCAAGAGTGTTTTTTTTCCCCATAGGAAAAGTAAACCTGGGATTACCAATCTGTAGCAAGTGAGCGACAGTGGAAAAATTTTAGTGCAGATTATTGTAGCCATACTTTTTAGGAGATTTCATAAGAATGATAATTGATTTAAAAACATGTTAAGCATATTATGGTCAATTATTATTTTAAGTTGTTTTTCTAGTGTTCTTATGCTATTTTGTAGATGTCTCTTAAAAAGTTTTATAGTTACTTATTAAAATATAGCTTAGTCCTGACTTGATTAGCAAGCTGACTGGCCTTGAGCTGGTCACTTACCCTCCCTAGGCTTTATTTTATTTGAAAAATGATCTATGATTTTCCTTCAATTTATATATTTTTTTAATTCTTAGAATCAAGTATTGTACACATATCAAAGAATATGTTTAAAATGTATAAGATATAAAGAATAATGTTATGGTGAGTACCTGTATCCCACCCTCCAGTTTGTAAAAAAGTTTTAAATTTTATTACAGTATAGTTGATTTACAGTGTTGTCAATTTCTGCTCTACAGCAAAGTGACCTAGTCATACATTTTATATACGTGTGTGTGTGTGTGTGTGTGTGTGTGTGTATGTGTGTGTATTATTTTTCTCATACTATTTCCCATCATGTTCTATTCCAAGAAATTGTGTATAGTTTCCTGTGCTGTAGACTAGGATCTCACTGTTTATCCATTCTAAATGTAATAGTTGGCATCCACCAACCTTCAATTTTTACCATATTCTTTAAAGTCTCCATGTGTCCCTATATGGTCCCACCCCCTTCTCTTTCTGCTTGGAGGAAATATTACCATGAATTTAGTG
Organism: Catagonus wagneri; assembly: GCA_004024745.2. Lineage (NCBI taxonomy): Eukaryota > Metazoa > Chordata > Mammalia > Artiodactyla > Tayassuidae > Catagonus > Catagonus wagneri. The sequence goes on along the minus strand of PVHT020000173.1, from coordinate 3,517,385 downwards.
ATTATCATTCCCTCGTTTGTCCTCATGGTTTGGCCACATTTGTTTATATGACTAAACGTATGTTTAATTTAGCATGCTTTAAATATTCTACAGATGCACTTGTATGGTATGTTTTCCCCTCAGTGATGGGTACTTTTCCTACTCTAACTCTAGGGAAGCAGCTTTATGTACATTTTGCTAATCAACCTTGAATACCCTGTTAGATTCCGACTCAGATTGTTCTGCTTCACTCTTTGGGTGAGTTGAAACTAGAGCCCAGTTTACTTTTACTTGGCTGATATTCTCAAGGCTAAAAAAAAAACGGTCTGTTGCTTACCTGACTCTGATTTCTTACTTTAATTTAGATTTTGGTTCTTGATTGGCCCTTATTTTCTTAATTCCTCAAAGAATTTAACAACGTGTTTTCAACATTTCATCCATATTTTTAGTAGTAGTTTGGACCTGAGACTATATTAGGCAATTGAGATGAAATTAAATAATTATGGCTCCTGATTCCTAGAAGGTTGAATCCAGACTATGGGAAGATAGTCATAAAATCAAACAATGAAAATACTTACTGACCTTCTACTTTTAGACACAAACTAGCTCAAAGCAAGCAAAAGTAAAGGATAAGAATTAGCACATAAATTAATGAATTAGAGGATAGAAAAATAAAAGGGAAAAAAATCAGCAAAACCAAAAGGTGATTCATCAGAAAATAATAACAAAACTAATAAACCTTTAGCTAGACTGACCAAGAAAAAAAGAGGACAACACTCACGTGACTACAAACAAGACTCAAAGAGGAGCTCAATTGCTTTGGAAAAGAACAGTCTGGCAGTTCTTCAAAAGGTTAAACTTGGTGTTTACAACCCGGCAATTCTACTCCAAGTGTATACTCAAGGGAAATTAAACAGGTATTTAAATAAATACTTGTAGAAGTTCCTATTAGTCAGCGGAAACAAATCTGACTAGCATCCATGAGGATGCTGGTTCGATCCCTGGCCTTGCTCAGTGGGTTAAGGATCTGGCATTGCTGTGAGCTATGGCATAGTTCACAGATTCGGTTCAGATCTGGCGTTGCTGTGGCTGTGGCGTAGGCTGGCAGCTACAACTCTGGTTAGACCCCTAACCTGGGAACCTCCACATGTCACAGATGCAGCCCTAAAAAGACAAAAAAGTAAAAAAAGAAAGAAAAGAAAAAACTTGTATATGAACATTCATATCAGCACTCTTCACACCAACTAGAGTGGAAACAACCCAAATGTCCATTAACTGATGAACAGAAAAACAAAAGATGGCATATCCATACGATGGAATGATGTATTCAGCAATAAAGAGAAATGAAGTTCTAATTCATGCAACAGCATGAATAAACCTTGAAAACATTATGTTAAGTGAAAGAAGCCAGCCACAAAAGACCCCATATTTTAAAATTCCTATTTGTATGAAATGTCTAGGAGAGGCAAATTTATGCAGACTGAACATAGATTACTGGTTGTTGTTTAGGACTGGAATGGGACATTTTGGGAAATAATGGGGTGACTGCAAAAGGATACAATGTTTTTTCGTGGGGTTCTGGGTATAATCAAAATATTTTAAAATTGATTGTGGTGATGGTCGAACAACACTACGAACACAGTAAACACTATTGACTAATACTCAAAATGGGTGAGTTGTATGGGATATGACATTGCTACTGAATGATGAAATCGTCCAAGCTCAATTTCAAAGTAGATATATTTTTAGATATTTCACGTGTGATCTCAGCAGACAAAGCAACTTGATCCCTAGCTTTCAGATTAAATAATACATTTTAAATAGAGATAAAAGGGTGGTGAGTTAACTTTAGATGTTTTAGGGAATAACATCGGGACTTCTTTCAAAACTCCACTCTGTTCTTACCAGCTGTGGTAATTCAGATAAACTTAATTATCTTTGAAACTTAATTTCCTAATTTGGAAAATAAAAAATGATTTGAGGAACATCTAATAAGTCAAATCATAGACCTTAGCCTAGTGGCAGGGAGGTAACTTAACATGGTAATTATTAATTTCCTTGCTACATTTATCAAAATACTATAGACCTTATGTTGTAGTGACAAGAGGGAAAAAATCCATCCTGGGTATATTTTCACACACAGTGGCTCATACACAAAATTCAGTTTGTTGGGAATTTATATCTCAGTCCCATTTGATCACAGAGAAAACCTAACAGAGCATTTTTGAACACAAAAGAAAAGGAAAGATGTATCTGAATATTTACTTTCTATTCATTGGCCCGTCCTTATGCATACATGTTTTCTTTTTGAACCTTGCTCTCAAACAGAATCAGAGAAGGTTAAAAGCAGCCAACTGCTTTTCCAGCATAGCAACCACCATCTAAAGCTCTTATCTGCTCTTTGAAGATTGCTCTGCTGCTGCTGTCACATGCCTCTTTCCATGGAAGCACTTCAGTACCCTTGCCTGGCATGTTGGGCAGCAGTGAAGCAGAGAAAACAGGTGGCCTTAATGGTTGACTTAATGATGTGCTAGGTGTTCATTTCTGCAGAGTTAAACACAGCTTTTGGTGTGAGTGTCTAGTTTTATTGGGTCACTGTCAACCAACAGGCATAGAGTACTACATTTTAAAGATCTGTGGTTTGAGTGGAACTGAGCATGAGGGTAATAACTAGAAGAGTGATGTGGGGTGATCACAGGCAAAAGGATTAGAACGTGCATTTCCTCTGCCTCCAAGCATTTTTAAAAAATATAAGCATGTGTCAGGTATTCTGCTTTGAATCACCTTCCCACAACCCCAGACTGTTATCTAGAAATACTGGCTATTTTATTTTGCTTTGCTTCTTTAAAGGAAAAAAATATTCAATAATGGTAAACATTTTATAATACTTAATAGAAGAGGAGAGCTATCCTATTTATTATTTTATGAAATGGTTTTAAATATGTGAACTTCAAAAACAAAATTTTAAATATAAAAGCCTTAGTATGTGAAGTATATTTCCAACAAGTTCATTCCTTAGCATGCAGACATAATATTTGTTGAGATGAATAAGCAAGTCATAATTTTATTAGCTAAACATCACCATCTGTGAAAATAGGCTGATGATATATTAGCAAAATTGTTAAGTTTAGGATTTACTTGTAGTAACTGAGCAATGAGAAAAAACATTACAAATATAAGCTTGCTAAAGAATAGTAACAATGACCTTGGTATTATTGCCTTATTATGATTGACAAAGTACTAATAGATAAAGGAGAATGACACATGACAAAAAATATTTGACATACTTTTGCTTATAACCTGATAAGCCTCAATATTGGAAGTCAATGTCATCCTCCACAATTATCAAGTGAGAAGTATAAGTAAAACATAAATAGGAGTTCCCGTAGTGGCTCAGCGGAAACAAATCCGACTAGGAACCATGAGGTTGTGGGTTTGATCCCTGGCCTTGCTCAGTGGGTTAAAGATCCGGCGTTGCTGTGAGCTGTGGTGAAGGTCACAGATGTGACTCAGATCCCGTGTTGCTGTGGCTGTGGCAAAGGCCGGCGGCTACAGCTCCTGTTAGACCCCTAGCCTGGGAACCTCCATATGCCGCGGGTGCAGCCCTAAAATGACAAAAGGCAAGAAAAATAAGTAAATAAATAAATATAACATATATGTATATATTATATAAATATCTGATATACTTCCTTTTTCACTTGAGAACCTCTAATAATCCATTAAAATCTTCATATATATTTTATAATAATTGTAATAGCAATGGAATTACTGCAACCTGTATAACATTAGCATGAAGTGAATAAGTTGAGTATACAATGAAAGAAACATTTCTAAATCGTACTGCCAAGATTTTAAAAACAAAAAAGTATAATGGCAAAATTCTGATCAATTATCTGATCCAAGGAATGGTGTTTTATACAGAGATTTCCGTGAGTAGTCACTCCCTTATCCCCAGAGGTAGGTGGAGTTCTCCTTACTTTCCTGGAAAGGTCCAAAGTTTTGTTAAAGTCCTCAGAAAGGTTCTGAGATCCCAGGAAAGTCCCAGGATTTATTAAAGGTCTCAGAGATGCATGGGATTGTTATAATGGAAATACCCAGCAGGTGGCAGCTAATAAGAGGGCTCAAAGAGCTCTGAGGTAAATTCACAGTATAAACTATTGAGCAACTTGGGAAAATAAATTAAGACAAGAATTTCAGACTGTTTCAGCTGCCAAAACAATTAAGTACAAGTCAGACTGTTAAAAGCCATCAGGGCCTCTGTCACTATAAAGAAATCTTTTTGTGAAAGAAAAAGAAGTAAAAGGGCTATTGATCATGGGAATCTCTGAAGCCAAAGCTGCAAAACTGGTGGTATGAGACAAGTCAAGCACCACAAGCTGTTAGCACACTGGCCCCCCCTATACCTAAGACCACATTGCTGGGCTAAGTTGGTCATGGACAGGCCTATGTTGACACTAGTCACTCACCAACCTCAAGAAAGTTTCCATGCAACAAGGTATACTATTAAACACCCCAAATCCCCCAATCCAGAGGCACATCCCTTTTGGGTATTAATATGACTCAGAGATCCAAGGCTTAGCTAAAGGAATGGGGTCCTTTAGTTTTAAAGAACTGAGCATGCCATTTTTATGTCTAAGAACTGTGGTCCCAGAAGCTACAGATACTTAGAAAAATGGTAAAATCTAATAAAGACAACCTAGAATTACGATGGCTGTTATGGAGAACATTTCATTTAGACAAAATCATTCATTTAAGAAGTGCAGTTAAAAGCCAAGTGGTGATTTGTTTTCACATCAACAAACATTAACAGGGGTACCTATGCTAATTGGCAGGCAGAAGCCTGTGAAAAAAGCTTTAACATTCCAAAATAGCTTCATTAAAAGATTCACTGAAAAGGCTAATGAAAAATTAAAGACACAAGTGGTGCCTAAAACAAAAGATTCTAAGCCTGCCATGACTCTACTCCATGACATTCCCTGAGTTCCAAGTGTCAGGTTCAGATAGTTGCTGATCAGGGAAGGAAGATAAAGAGGGGAACAAAGATAAGAGGGGAACAATCAAGCAACAACAGTATAGCCTTGGGGCAGGATCCTGGTTCCCTCTCAAGGGATACACATAATGATGTAAGCATCTTATACACCTAAGAGAAAATTATGTTTCTTATGCTTCTTTTAGAAATGAATACTTCAGAACTGAACAGCTTGGAGCCCTCCCTTGTGTTTCTCCCTCATTGGATTGCACCCTAAACAGAGTCACTTGTAAGCTAGAGATTAGTCACCCTGAGCACAATTGCCTGTGGGTTAAAAATTATTAGCACATGATGTTTTTCAGGAACTTTCCAAGTTGGTTCTGATCTCTGATCAATACGGCCTTTTTGGAAGTTTTGAGTCAGGGGTCGAGCCACAGCCACTGAAGAAGCAACGCCGAGTAGTTATGCTGCGAGCCACATGGGAAGTCCATGATCAATACGGCCTTTTTGCAAGCATTATTATTCCAGGTCATAACCCAGAAGACCACCGCCTAAATTATGCCGAGATTTCCCGATGCCACTTTTATGACTAAAACTCCCCCACAGGAGAAAAACGCATGTTTGCCCCAATCCTGATTTTTATCTGAAACCTTATTTTTCTCCGTTTAGACTATAAAACTCCTTACAGTTCTTTCCCAAAGGAGGGCACAGTCTTTAAGGCATTAGCCTGCTGTGGCCTCCTTTGCCTGGCAAAGCAATAGACTATTTTTTTCTCCTTCACCCAAACTCTTGTCTCCATGTTTCCATTTGGTACTGGTGGACAGAAGCTATTTCAGCAACGCTACTTCTCTTCTCTATCCCCCTTCAACTGAGTGCTCACAGTCCACTAATCCTCTGTCTGAACTGCCTTTCCACCCCCAAGACAGCAAAAGACTATAAACGAAAGACCTCCAAGTAAGTGGCTTGACAACTGCAGCAGCTCCCCGAGACCGGAAACCTAAAGCTCCTGGGCCTCCCCCATGAGGCCCAGGAATTGGCATCTCATTTGCAGTCAACTGGGACACCCGGAAAAAAGACTGTGCTCAAAGATTTTTGTCAAATTCTCTCCCACCAACCCAAATGCCTCCACATCTGCCCTCAAAAGAGGGCCCCTCCCAGGACTGATGGGACTCTGAAGGATTCTCCAATAAACTGCTATCAGTTATTCCCTGAAATAGCCAAGAGGAATCAAAAAACTAATGGCAAACCTTGCCAAATACTGGTAGATACCAGGGCAACACTCTCTATCCTAAATCCCATTTGCTTGGAAGCCTACAGATGGGAAAATGGGAAAACTGGCAGAAGCCGGTGAAGGGTGGGAATTCTTACCATCAGCTCCGGTGGAGCTCTGCAAGCCTGGTCAAGAAAGGAAGTGTTAAAGTTAATTAGTATATTGGAACCCGCAAAATGGAGGCCACCCCAGTGGCCCAGCCCACATCAAAAATCTCAATGCAAGTCAGCCTTCACTAAGGGAAAACATCTGTCAAGGAATCCTAGCACACCCAGTCATAATCCTCCCACCCAGTGAAGCTAGCTGACCTTACCCTAGAAAACAGGACCTGCTGGCCTTATGAGGAAACGCCCCACCTTCTGGCCAGTCAAGCCCTGTTTCTCATGTCTTGCAACACTCTTTAAAAATGGCTCTTTCCCAAAATCCCTCAGGAAGAACACTCCACTGCTCCATGAAACCCATACTTCCCCATTCTCTGGATTGTTTTCCCTTGGAAAATCACTAAATTGTCTTAGCCTTGTCATTTGACAGAGGTAAAATTTCACATTATCCCTTCCTTTCTAAATCCAGATTCTTGTGGCTTTGGTTTTGGGGGACCCATTCAAAATCTTTATCAATCCTTTTTGTCCCAGGAACAGCTATTCCCTTTTTCCTTGTCTGATTTGTGTCCTGAAAACCTGGCTTGGCTTTCTGCCTGCCTAGGCCATGCAGGTTGTTGGTTCTCGCATAAGCAGACAGCTCAGCTGTCAGTCAGTGTGGAGGCCCCAAAAGATCAGCAGATATTCCTTCAAATATCTTGTCAGATTTCAGTCCCCTCTACTTTGCATCATGCGTCTGCATTATGCATGGACCAAACCTCCCCGCTTGGCAGAAATACAGCGTCAGCCATAAAGAGTAATGTTCTCCGAGCATCTACAAGACAACTCCTTAAAAGATAACATTCCTTCTTGACCTCTGTCTCAAAAACTTATGTAATTCTGCCTTGACATCTGAGTAGAACAGTTCTCAGAACTTTCTGAGATGCTCTTCCCGGGCTATTATCCTCAAATTTGACAAATAAAATTCTCCATTTCTTTCTTAGATCAACTGATTAATTTTTCATCAACATATTCATAAATATGCCAATTCACAATTGCTTACTTTTTAGTTTTTGCTAGGAATTCAGGGTGCTTATGTTTTAGAATTCTAAATAATATGTGTAATTAAAATTACTAGAAATAATAACGGTGAAAGTGACTGTGTATGAAAAATAGGTAAAGAAAGTGGACTGTATTTTTTGATAAGGAATGAAATGGAGGAGTTTGTTAAGGGGGAAAAAAAAGTAATTTTATCCTAAAGTGAAATGATTGATTGTCTCAGAATGAAAAAGAAGGGAAAAACACAGGACAAAATCTGAATAGAAATACAAGTTGTAAAAATTTTGTGGAAAGTAAATCTTGGGAAAGGAATTTCATGTGTAGTCAAGCTGGCTGAGATTGGAATGGATTTATTTAAGTTTGAAAAAAGTGTTTTAATATCAAAAGTACACTGGGGCAAAATTTGGTTTGCTCTCTGTTACAGAACAAAGTTTTCTTATATTATTGGTCTGCTCTTAAAAAGAAATTATAAACAAAGGCTTTTCTTTACCTTTTAAGTAATCTTCCTGGACAGCATTTTTGTGTCTTACCAAAATAATTTACTATTTTTCATGTTGCCTTTATCAGGTCTTTCATTAAGAAAACCCAGTCTTCTCAGTATTAAAAGAACTAAATTTGTTCACAGCTATGTTAACAAAATAGTTTCTGTATTTTTAAAAAATATTTTATTGTCATATTAGTTAAATAGAGTATTATATCATAATGACATGTGATCCTATTAACAAGAAAAGCATTTTGACATTTTGGCTACTTCTTCAAATCAAGTTATAAATGGAGTTTTGTGATCTCAAAGTCACTTTGAGATATCTCAGAAAGCCCCTGGAAAATATCAAAGCATTTGTCTCTCACCATGTAAAAGAGATGTTAAACTTATTAGGTTTATTTGATATGTTAAATTACACAGGAAGCACTGTCCAGTAAGAAGTGATGTTTAACCTTCTTAGATCATATTTTATGGTATGGTATTAACATAAGTTTTTCAGAAATTATATAAAATTGCTAAAATTTTGTTTTGTCCTGGTATAATCAGTCATAATTCCAGTTATCATCTTAAAATGTTATGTGTTATAGAAACAAGCACATTTCCTTGTCAATTCCATTATAACAAACTCTTAGCAGATGTTTACCAATTGTTATTTTGAAGTCTTTTGTCATTTACAGACAGTTATTATTTTACTCTGATTCTTTTGGAAAAGTGTGATTCATGGAAAGGACCCTGACACTGCAATCAACTTAGAGGGTGTCAAGCCTTGGTGCATACATTACAGATAAAGAAGGCTCCACCTGATATCTGATTCTGTGCAAATGTCGAAGATCTCAAAATCAAATTGACTAGGAAGAGACAAAGCCAATATCTAGGTAGACGGCTTCTTCCCAAGACATCAGAACAAGAGGATCAAGAATGTTTCTTTACATTCCTCCTTCCCTTTGATCATCCTTTTCTTTTTTAATTTTCTTCTTTTAAAGTATAGTTGATTTACAATGTTGTGTCAATTTTTGCTGAACAGCAAAGCGACCCAGTCATACCTATATATACATTCTTGACCATCCTTGTCTTAATTCTTACACTGTGAAGGCCTTTATTGTTCTTTTCTCCACCTTTTTCCTTGCCCTGGCCTGAAAAGGCAATGTCATCTTTCACACATCTCAGGCCAGCCAAAGCAATGACTGTTGGATTTGCTAAAATGTTAGTGATCTTCTAGCTCTTCCTGCCTGTATTAAACTTCTCCCTGATTTCCAATGCCTCGGTTTCTGTGGGACAAGTTCGATGGGAAAAAAATTATGGGGAAGTGGAGATTTGGTTACACAAAATACGTAAACAGTCCAACTGTCTTAAAAAAAGTATCCCTCTCCTTGGGATCCTTTCTTAACTTATTTGATTCCAGCTGATTTGGATCCAGGGAACTCTGGCTCAGGAGTGCTCCTCAAACAATGGGTATTCTTCTGTTGCTAATAATTACAGTCTCCTCAATATACTGCATTCTCTCAAAAGTTCTAAATGCATGTAGGCAGTCATTGATCAACCTACAGATGGTCTCTGTCTGAATGGAATGACACAAGAGAACAGAAGAACATAATCAGCTCAAAGAATAGGAGTCTGACATCACCTCCTGGGAATGGTGCATTGAGACCCCAAAAGGCAATGGTAACAGTAAGGTAATGAAGAGTCACACAAAGACAGATTTTTTTTGTTGTTGTTGTTGCCTCTGGGTATGTGGGGGTCCCCGAACCAGTGACCTGAGCTGCTGCAGTGACAATGCTGGATCCTTAACTCACTGTGCCACAAGGGAACTCCAAGACCAATGCTTTCAATCAAGCTTTTTGAATGGCCAAGAGGATCATCAAAAAGGGGAAACTGCTGAAATAATTCTATATGACCAAGATCTTGCCTGGGGTGCCACAGCCACATCAGCAAAACCAAAACCTAGATAACTTTTGTGTTCCTGCAAATATTCTGCCTGACCAGAAATGCAGTATAGTCAATCAACCCAAATGCCAAGCCAGGTCACTTCAAACATGGTTAATTTCATGGCCTCAGCAAAGCAGATGTTTTATATTTGTCTCTTCCTTATTCTCTATAGTTTTCATTCTATAAAGGCTTCTTACCTTTCACCCCCTTATTTGGTTCTCTGAAAGGTCTGCTCCATGAAGTGTTAAAGTTTGTTTGCAT